>JAMCCL010000266.1:0-47795 GCA_024516035.1 Bactericera cockerelli
ACGAACACCATTAGAAGACGGACATAATACTTCAACACTCGCAGCATCTTATCATTATGTGTATTGTACAGGGTGAATCTAAATTACGTACCCAAAATTCGAATATGACTGATAGAACTCGTCGATTGTAATTGCATTAGAAAATATTCAATTTTGTCGGGGTATGATTTTTTTTTTCTCTCGGAAAAAATTCACGATGAAATTGGATTTTAAAATTTATTGTCAAGATAAACGCTCAGATGCCTCCGTGATAAAACTGTCAAAGATAAACGCTCAGATCATATTTTCTATATATTTCAAATGTTGTAATCTAAAGGAAAATATTATGATCTTAGGAACCATAAAAATATTTTCAACTTGTAATACATATTAAAAAAAAAAAATATATAAAAAAAAAATTGTATATTAAAAAAAATTTAATAATGGAAAATCACAATATGTCCGCTATATTGTGAAATGAAGCATTTCCGTCAAGATTACGATTCCAATGGCCGACTTTATCAGGCCTAGAAATTTCATCACGTAATTTAGATTCACCCTGTATATAATAATATTTTTATCTTCAAAATTGCATCGGGATCAGTTCTGGCTACTGACCGAGGGGTTTCCGAGTCTAGGGAGAATGGCTAATTATCTATTCTTGACTTGCTGCATTGGAGGCACGGCACGTTCGATGCAACTTCATCTAGACAGGGTGGTATTTCCAAGTATTGGTCCCTTTTGGTATAGACGCCATGAAAGCATTATTTGATGTGAAAAATAATAAGTTGAAATATACATAATATATAGGAAAATACAATGAATTTGGGTTTGTGAAAAATGCTAAGCTGCATCCTGTGAGACAATGTCAAAAATTGTAGGTTTAAGTGCCATACATTCAGTATGTCTGATATTTTCTTTGACGTATGTCAAATATTAGCGAAAACTAATCCCCCGTACGAAAAAGTCCCCCGTACATGTATGACGCTAGCGAAATCCGCGTAGAGGAAAAAGCGCCTAAAAGGATTGCTTCTCCATTGTTTGAACTAAACCACTCAACCATACACCTAATACATTGAGTCAACTGAAGTATTGATGACAAGCTATGGGTTTTAAATTAATTGTGCAGAAAACCCGGCACGAACTTTTATCATACACTTGTCTCATACACGTAAAACTTCCATTAAAACGAAATAAATCGCAAGAAACTTTGCCTGTAAGCTCCAATAAATAGAGTTGGATTATTATGATGAACGCAAGTAATCGTTTTTATAATAAATATGTAACCAACAGTTAGGTTAAGCATCGCGCAAATTATCCTGTATAGATAAAGTCCTTAAATAGATGACGAAACATGGATTTCTGCACATGCACTACACATAGTACATGCTATGAATAATGTGCAAAAATTATAGTAATATTTTAATTAATAGTAGTAATAATAATAATAATGGACCTTTAGTAATGTTAAGTACTGCTTTATTTACACTGTCGCCACAAGTCAGGGTGTCCCATTATGCCTCCAATTTTATTTTCAGAGCACGACTAAGGTGTCCCTTCAATCGAGAAATTGTTTTGATGTATGGCATAATTATGAGGTCAAATTTTCAAGTAATTGAGGTGTAAGTTCATGCTTTTGGTGAGATCCGAACTAACGGAAACTACCTGAAATATCAAACTAGTGCTTTAACCACTAGGACAATCAATTCATGATTTTAAAAGATTTGTTTAGCAAAACCTGTAGGAATTAGGTATAGTGGTTATAACCTAGATCAAATCTACGTATTAGTTATTTGCGTTTACAAGAAGAAACAAGATTATATGGCTAATGGGAGTCATCTATGTCAAAGGATTTATAACTGGTAAATGGCGAAGCAAATTTTGTATGGCACGAGCAAAGAATTCAATTGAACATGCGACAGTTAAGCTGTGAGTCAGTAGAGACTAGAGGCTGACGAGTTCTTCTAACGAACCTGTTTAGAACATACATACATAGATAGCATTCATTTGACCCTTTGACACCGTGGCCTTGTGGTGCAGCAAGCTAGGCTTACACGCACGATGCCTTGGGTTCAAACCCCACATGGGTTAAAAAAATCTATTCCGTACTTTGTACCTACCTTTTTTCAAGATGTAAGGGTCGAGTCGCGAGGAAGTTACTCGCGAGGAAGAATTCCAAAAATAAATAAGGATCCTATAAATAAGGATGGGAAGATGCCTTTCACTTCATCACAAAGAAATTACTTTTTAACCAATGTTAGTGTTAGTGGCACGTTGAATACACCAGTATTCGTCAGATCACTGAACTTAAGCAATGTTCAACGAGATTAGATGGGTGACCACTCTTTTTGAAATACTCGTGAAGCTGGCTATTCCCGGACCAATCAACGCTGGGTGAGGTTAATGTGGATAGCGTTTCTGGCGAATAGAGGGCAAAAAAACCCTGACTTTCATGATCTAGAATCCAGATGGTAATGTGACGTCAGTGAACAACAACAAAAAAACTCACCATATCACTGACATGCCCATGACCCATATAATTATATCTTAAAGGAACATTTCTTTACCTGTTAACAGAAAGAAATAAATAAATAAATAAAGTTTTTATTGCAAATAATTGTTTACACAAAATTACAAAGTCAAAATAATACAAAATGATAGAGTAAACATAACATAGATCAGTAGAATTAAACTTGTGAATTAAAATTAACTAAAAGTTAGGGTATAAAATTCATTATAACTATAAATTGGATTCTCTATGAGAAAATTTTCCATGTACTTTATAAATTCTCTCATAGAGAGATCTCTTATTTTAGGGGGTAAATGGTTGAAAAGTTTGATGGCAATATAATCAGGTGAGCACATAGCTTTAGAGGTTCTACATTTTTGTTGTACGATGGCCCTAGAATATGCATACCTTGTGTTGTGTGAGTGGATGTCTTTAACTGTGGTGTAATTATTTATATTTTTCTTAATAAATTTTAATTGGCTCATAATATATAATGCGGGTATAGTGAGAACTTTTAAGTTAACATACAATTTATGTTTTTTTACAAATTAACGGGGTTTACCCATATTTTTTTGGACTCCACGCCATTTTAGTTGCCAATGCATATTGCGTCAAAATTGGAGACATTTAAAGGAGTCTTGTCTCATGATCAGGAATAAGGGATAAACTAGAGTCTCCTTGGGACGCGAGGAGTCGAACCCGGGACACTCCCCGTGGGAAGATAAAAATCTCGACACGGCGCGGCGCGGCGCGACGAAAGTTGGACGAGCCAATTTTATTTGACTTTGAAGCTTAAACTTTGGCCTTCCGTATATTATCATACCTCGTCTTTAATACTGTCATCTTTGTTGTAGAACTCTCTATAAATAAAAAATATTCATAGAAAAATATCTTGTAATCTTCCGAGATGATCCTATTATTTCTATTGTTGTTGGGGCCATAGAAACTGTCACAATTCCGGACAGTGCAGCTACATTTTAAATAAGGTCATTTCATTCATATCAAATTAATAAGGTCAAATTTGTATAAATCTCAAAATCAATAATTACTCTAGCTTAAGATTTAAGTCCTGTTCTCGATTTCCGTAATTCCTAAAGCTAGGGCCATAGCAATTCCTGGTAGAAAGAATTTCACTGGTAATATAGAGGGAGTACCAGTGCCAGAGTTTTAGGCACCAAACCAACACTTTCATCTGTTAATGAAATATTTTACCTACAAAAAAACCATGCATATAAACAGATATTCCTAAAGCTTGCCACTAGAACCACCGACCTACAGGTTAAAAGTCCGCAGTTTTTTCAAATCGATCGAGTTAACACGTTGGGTGCGATTCCAATAATATAGCCTGCTTTAAAACTGCATTGTAGACACTTTTTCCAGGTAGGGTTGTATGAATTGTCATTGAAATAACTTCCAATTCAATATTCAATGCCTCAAATTCAAATCTATCTGTCTACGACATAAGATCACTCTCCAAATACCTGGAAAGGGGCAACAAGGCAACAAATGTTTCACATTCGTCATCGTAATTGTTTCCTACGTCACAGGCAAAAAAATGGTCCCCAGTACGGCGGGGTCGGTGGGTGACCCCACTGAACTTACTTTCTGCCGGCGATCTGACCTAATCACCCGGCGTACTTTGTTATGCAAATCAGGCGGAGAAATACGCCTGTCACCGCGCGGGGGCGAGTGGGTTCACGAGCGCCAATTACTGGCGGGACAGTTTGTGAACATTTGTGCTCTCCGCTGCATGATGCGGTCGGCAGTTTGTGGACGTTAAGTGGGATGACGTAACTGTGAACTTCCTATTGTTGTAGACTTTGCTTCAATTATGGGGTCAACATTTTCTAGACAATATTCTATTATTACTACCTACTATTGTATTAGACTTTGATTCGATTACTTTTATTCTAGTCGACATTCTGTTAACACGAGGGGGCATGATCCGCATGATGCAACTGTAAACTCCCTAGTAGACTTTGTTACAATTATTTGGTGAACATTTTGAAGTAATTATTTCTATCATGTACCTACCTTTTTCAAGTAAAGTAAATCAGCCAGCGTCGATGGCATGTTGAATACACCGGTTCCCTTCAGAACACCGAAGTTAAGCGACATCCAGCGAGGTTAAGACTTGGATGGGTGACCATTCAAATTCTAATTCTCGTGACGCTGGCTTTTCCCGGCCCCACTCAGGCTGGGTGAGGTCAATGTGTGTAGCAGGTTTGTGAGTTTCCTGCGAATGGAGGGTAAAACCCCCGTCGTGATATGACCATGGCAGTTGAAAGCGACGTTAAACCCCACTTAAAAAAAAAGTAAATCACTTAATGACATAGAGTGGACGGGGGGCTATAAACAGGGAGCAGACCAGTAGTCTGTCTGGGGCACTATAAAAGGGAGCAGACCAGCAAAGCCCTAACCTGGCTCGCTAGCTGGTAGTTCTCAAGGGGTTCAAAGCGCTTTCAATTAAAAGCCGTAAATGTCCGCACGATGCGATGGTTCGCGGATCATTGGTTCTGTGGGCTAGGACAAGCCGGGAAAATCCTGCCGAGAGATCATCATCTTCGGCGCTAGCTACGCCTCTACTACAACAACAACTTAAAATAACATTACAACAATGTAGACTTTGATCCTCTTATTATTATTATTATACAACGCTTTATTAGGTATAAATGGACATTATGTACATACAAATAAATGAAATATTGGGTGAAATAATTGATATAAATGATTTTATTTCTTGGTAAAAAAAATAATTCAGAATTCAGAGAGTGCGGAATTTTGCTGAAAGATTTTTTCTTTTCTTTTGAGGTTAAATATGAAGCATTTGTGGTAAAGCTTTAGGTTACCTAAAAATTAGTCTCAATCACATTTTTCTCGTCGGTGTACATAAAAAATGGAGTGGGGTTTTTTTAATTGGAAATTCCCGTCGTAAAACACAGATAACTGAGGGTTTTCCGACAGATCAATTTCTAGGAAACTCTCCCTTAACAGTTGTCACACGGAAGAAATTTCACCGTTGTTTGCACTGCATTCACTTTACCCGGACCAATCAGTTCCGTCAAAACGTTGAACCTGCCCATCATACCTGATGGGCACCTAAGTCACATTGCATGGTTTCTGTGTGTCGCCGGAACCAGGGTACTAATTAACAGGGGGGAGATCCTGAAATCCTCATCTAATGGATTTGGCCTGGATATTCTCTCACCGTGATGAATCAGGCGGGGCTTACCACAGCCTAAAACTCAAGTTTATCGCAGGCTGAAATTATCGCGGACTTCACCGGTGTACTTCTCCCAGCCATGCGTGATACCCGACCTTGTGCACTTATACAACGACAGCGCGGAATGTGAAACACACACACACACACACACCCACACACACACACATCCTTACGCAGCAATACTTAGCCGAACCATTTTTGCGTTGCGACTTAGCCGAACTTAAGAAAAGTTTGTCCGATTTGAATAAGGTTTATATCAATTGCTAGCAATTTCAATTTAAGAGATACACACTTCTCGGTTTTTTTTACAATTCTCAACCATTTCAAAAATAATTCAAAAATTCTAATGTTCTGCTAATTCCCGAGCGCGAAGCGACCAGTGCCGGTCTCTAAAATTTCCACACTCAGCAATACTTAGACGAACCATTTTCGCGTTTGATACTAATTAGCAGAACACGCAAAAGAAAAAATAGTACATAACCGAACATTAACGATTTTTGAGCCAGCGTTGAAGGCACCGGTTCTTGTAGGATCACCGAAGTTGAGCAACGTACAGCGAGGTGTAGACTTCGTGATGCTGGCATTCCGGCCGAACAAAGGCTGGGTGAGGTTTATGTGGATAGCTGGTTTTTTAGTTTCCTGCGAATAGAGGGTAACACCCCCGTCGTCATATGATCATGCAGTTAAAAGTGAGGTTTAACGTCGCTTTAAAAAAAATAAATAATTGAAAAGTATATTTTTGTCTTAACATAGCTTTGCTCGGGCAGGGAAATGAAATGATTAAATCAAGGCATTATCTACTTAATGGAACGAAACTTTACGTGTGATAAGTTTTGTCAGATGAGTCAGGTCCTACTATTACTTCCGATAAATTTCTAATATAATTATAATAGGAATGAAACATATAAGAAAAGTTATCAGGAAATTATTATACACAACTCTTGGTAAAACAAAATAATAATCATCGAAATAATTTGAAGATAAAAAACACTGCCAATTATGGACACAATACTTCCTCGTGAATGGCATTCAAATTTTTCTACTTTTATTATCGCTAGAATCAGAGATTTTTTTACTGAATCACTTGTACAGTTTGCCGACTTTATAACTTCTTATTACTTCCAAGCAATGTGTAACATTAGAAATCGGAGGTATTGTAAAATATATTTTTTGCTCCAATGTCATTTTCTAATATTTCTGGACCTCCTGAGCAACTTTAGTTTCTTGTCTGTCTGTCGGTCTGTTAAATACATTCCCTATAACTCGCAAATCTCAGAAACTACTAAACAGATAATATTCACGAAATTTTGCACACACATAAAAGACGTACTGTAAGTGGTCCCATTTTAAATACATGAACTTCGCAACTGCGGTTCTTGGTAATAGAGACCATGCGCTTGACCACTACTTTTTTTTTTCTTAGACTCTTATATCTCGTGAACGGTACACCTGATGATACCAACATTGCCTATTGCTTTCTGAATTATAATAATAATGCTTTTTCTTTGTGTTATTATGTCACAATTTTAGTGGGTAGCGCAGAAATATAGGACTTTACCACTTTAATTTACAATATCTTGTAATATTTTTTTTTTGCCTATGATGCTGCCACTGGTCGCTGCTTCACATCCAAGCAGCTACTCATTTTTCCTCACGAGGTATGAGTGGACCCCGAACATCCAAGTATAGAGCAGAAAAAATCCTCCCCCGCTGGGAATCGAACCCAGGTCACCATGTGTGCAATGCCTAGCGCGCTAACTCAGTCTGCCACAGTGCCACAGAGGCTTTCTGAATTATTATAGCATTCAACAATCTGGAGCCCACAACCCAAGGACCAAGATGTAGGTATAGCAGTATTTTCCCTTCTTCTGTGGAGGGTCTGTGGGAAGGTCATAGTTGTTAATAATGAAGGATCAATTTTGGTTTAGCTTTTAAAATGCAGATCTCTTGTGTTTTATGGCTTTATTATCAAAGGGACATACGACATACCTACCACGCTCCAAAGGAAAAGTACAGATGCAACTCATATAAATAAAAAAGGGTGTGTTTTATTCAGACCGTTAGAAATAAAAACAAAGGGAGAATGGAAGAAATTATCCTGTACGTTTGCCGACTTCAGATAGTCAGGATGGGGGTTTTACCCTCTATTCGTTAGGATTTGTACCAGCTACCCACTAGGGCCGGAATCTAGTCAGCCTCACGTGTTCGGAGGGAATAGAATTTTCTGTGCAAAAAGTCTGCTTCAACCGGGAGTTGAACTTAGGACTACGGGCAGTAGTCACAACCGTTACGCCATGGAGGCTGGCAAATTTTGGGTATTCCATTACTTTCCTTTCTATTTATAGAAGGAAAGTAAAAAAGGTTATAAGTAAAATTAAAGGGAGAATGGAGGAAATTATCCTGTTCCTCGACTTTACAACTTCTTATTTTATTATATTTAGCTAATAAGTTCCCTCTATGATTAGTTTTAAATGTAGTCTTTAGTTCACTGACGATGCCATAACTGGCGAAACGGCCATCTGAAAATAAAGAATTAAGTTAAACAAAAAAGCCAAATATTTTTTACCTTCAAATTATTTCGACATAATATGGACGCACGAATATCTCAGTGATTACGAACTCGCTTGCCATGCGGAAGGTCCGGGGTTCGAACCCTCGCGGAAGCAATAGAACTAGTATTCAAATTTTGGTTATACTTGTTTGAAGGGGATATTTTCCGGTGCGTTCTTTTTGACCCAACACCTAAAATCTCAGAAACTACCGAACGAATGTCAACGAAATTTTGTATACATACAAACATGTAGGGGACGTATTGTAGATGGTCCAATTTTAAATTTATTAACTTTGTATGAGCTTCTTGGTAATAGAAACCGTGCGTAACCATATCTCGTGAACAGTTATATCTTGTACCACGAAACGAAGAGATACCGGATGAAATGCTTCTTGAATATTTGTAGAAATGTGTGTCCTACCATTAACGTGCGTCAAGATTTCTCTGGACCACCCTATAAAATTAGATTAAGTTGAAGAATCAACCTTCAGTTTTGAGATTGTAAAATATCGGTTCGTTCCATTAGTACCATATTATATTCGGTGTTTGCAATTTCCTAGCCTACCGCAAAACCGAAATGTGAAGTTCGCACTATCCTTAATTTTATTTGGGGTGTGGATGATGAGATTGACCCCTGTCGTACCCCTGTTTATTCATACTTTAAATATTCATCTTGATCAAAAGACTCCACCGATTTGGGTCTTGGCAAATAATCCCAACTCTCCTCCCTCCCTCTTTCTCTCTATCTCCCTCTCTCTCTATCTCTCTCTGTATTTCTCTCTCTATCTATCTCTCTATCTCTTTCTCTCTCTCTTTTTCTCTCTCTTTCTCTCTCTCTCTCTCTCTCTCTCTCTCTCTCTCTCTCTCTTGTGCCCACCTCCACAATAAGGTAGAATTATCTTAGGAGGTGTCATTCTATGTAATTTATATTGTACTAAAATAAATCAAAATCAAAATCAAAAAATCAATCAAATCTCTCTCTCTCTCCCATTTCCGTGCAATTTTATTTTGTTAAATACAAAGTTATGCAGGCGGTTGGTAATATACATTAAAGTTTTTTGTGTGGTCCTTTTCCCTATCCCCTTTTAAATCTGCTGGTTTTTTTATGATAGCACCGCCGCTTCGCAAGCCCATCACACACACACAAAAAATGTCGATATTTTTCGTGTCACCCATCCATTTCTTGTCCGTACTCGACGTAGCTCAAGAACGGTTCATCAGAATTTCGCGATCAATATGTCAAATGAAAGCCTTAACCCTTGCAAAAACAAACACTTTGACGCACAACTGGGTTAAGAGCATGGCCTGGGTTATCAAAAAGTATGCATGCAATTTCAAAAAAATCAACGATATTAGGCAGATCTTGCGAAACATTATCAAAAATTGGCATAAAAACATCAACATATTATTTCATTCTGTCCATTTCTTATCAAAAATGTCTATTTTGGCCTACCTAAAACTTTCAAAGGTCTGAAAACCTGGCAAAAATGCAAACATCAAAAATCTGTTTTAGTCCATGCTTAATCGTTAGTTTTGAGCTATTGAAATCAACTTTTCTTTTTCAAAAACCCCTTCATATATTCAAGTTATGCAATCATTTTGAAGGAGCCTTTGTGGCTTTCCTGTTGGCGGTACGGAAATTTTTTGGAAACCAAAAACGTATATTTTTGACTACTCCTCTTTAAAATTTAGTTTAAAATACCTAAAATTGCATACTTGATAAAAATTGAAGGCAAAATGTCAAATA
The DNA here is from genome assembly GCA_024516035.1 of Bactericera cockerelli. Lineage (NCBI taxonomy): Eukaryota > Metazoa > Arthropoda > Insecta > Hemiptera > Triozidae > Bactericera > Bactericera cockerelli. The sequence goes on from JAMCCL010000266.1 coordinate 10,010, forward strand.
TGATAAAATACCCCTTCAACTTTCGCTGAGTATGCAAACAAGTGGTTCCAAATGCTTGGTAAGGCTTTATTCACCACTGGCTATCTTCAGTTCAAATTTGTAAGAAATCTTTAAAGAAAAGGTTATATGTCGACATGTTTTACTTAAGATTTGACTCGATCTGAGATTTTGGATGTTTTCAGAAATCGAATGAACTTATCTTTCGAACCGTATGTCCGATTTGAATGAACTAAAGTGTGATCGATAGATATAGTAGATTGTAAGATAAGGTGTTCTTGTTCATTTTCTGTCATTTTACATAAAGGGTTACTTTTTAACGGAAAACACTTTTGACGCACAACTGGGTTAGGAATGGCCTGGGTTATCAAAAACTTTGCATGCGATTTCAAAAAAATCAACGATATTAGGCAGATCTTGCGAAACATTATCCCAAATTGGCATAAAAACATCAACATATTATTTCATTCTGTCCATTTCTTATCGAAAATGTCTATTTTGGCCTACCTCGAACTTTCAAAGGTCTGAAAACCTGGCAAAAATGCAAACATCAAAAATCAGTGTTAGTCCATGCTTAATCGTTAGTTGAGAGCTATTGAAATCGACTTTTGTTTTTCAAAAACCCCTTCATATATTCAAGTTATGCAATCATTTTGAAGGAGCCTTTGTGGCTTTCCTGTTGGCGGTACGGAAATTTTTTGGGAACCAAAAACGTATATTTTTGATGAACTAACACAGATTTTTGATGCTTGCATCTTTGCCAGGTTTTCAGACCTTTGAAAGTTCGAGGTAGGCCAAAATAGACATTTTTGATAAGAAATGGACAGAATGAAATAATATGTTGATGTTTTTATGCCAATTTGGGATAATGTTTCGCAAGATCTGCCTAATATCGTTGATTTTTTTGAAATCGCATGCATACTTTTTGATAACCCAGGCCATTCTTAACCCAGTTGTGCGTCAAAAGTGTTTTCCGTTAAAAAGTAACCCTTTATGTAAAATGACAGAAAATGAATGAGAACAGCTTATGTTACAATCTACTATATCTATCGATCACACTTTAGTTCATTCAAATCGGACGTACGGTTCGAAAGATAAGTTCATTCGATTTCTGAAAACATCCAAAATCTCAGATCGAGTCAAATCTTAAGCATAACATATCGACATATATAACCTCTTCTTTAAGGATTTTTTTCAAATTTGAACTGAAGATAGCCAGTGGTGAATAAAGCCTTACCAAGCATTTGGGACCACATGTTTGCATACTCAGCGAAAGTTGAAGGGGTAGAAAGTAGTACAATACACCCGTCAAAAGTAAAAATAGTATTTAGTAGTACAATACACCCGTCAAAAGTAAAAATAGTATTTAGTAGTACAATACACCCGTCAAAAGTAAAAATAGTATTTAGTAGTACAATACACTCGTCAAAAGTAAAAATAGTATTTAGCTGTACAATACACCCGTCAAAAGTAAAAATAGTATTTAGTAGTACAATACACCCGTCAAAAGTAAAAATAGTATTTAGTAGTACAATACACCCGTCAAAAGTAAAAATAGTATTTAGTAGTACAATACACCCGTCAAAAGTAAAAATAGTATTTAGTTGTACAATTCACCCGTCAAAAGTAAAAATAGTATTTAGCTGTACAATACACCCGTCAAAAATAAAAATAGTATTCAGTAGTATAATACACCCGTTAAAAATAAAAATAGTAACTATGTACGAGTACTTGGTACCGCTCTTGGACATAATATTATAATATGGTAGTCAACTAGTCACTTTTAAGTTCCAGCAAAAGAATCATACACGTGAAAAAAGATTTATCATTCGCCTGGCAGGTTTCAAATTTTTCAAACTAAATAATTGTGGATATGTGGAATCGCTCCTGTATTCTACATACCCAGTATTCCGCTTAGGCTGTGTTTCATCTAAACAAATTTCTCTTCCATTCATTCCACTTTTCAGGTAAAAGAGGTAGCTAAATTGAATTAAGAACAATCAATGCAAAAATTCAAGCTCACGATTAGCTCAGTGGCTAAGCACTCGTGCAAAAGGTCCCCGGGTTCGATCGCCGGAGCCGACAAAAAATTGTATTCTAAATTTGGTTATAGTCTTTTGTAAGGGATACCATACGGTGCTCTCGTGATGACCCAACACCTAAATGGGTAGTATGAGTCACTTCGCGCCCATCAACACAAACCACAAAGGTCTATAGTAGTTCCTGTTTCATGGCTAAGAAATAAAAAAAGTCCTTGAAACAATCACCTTTTTGTTTAAAAAAAAAGAAACAAAATCAAAATTTATGATCACGGATCGTTCCACTTGTAGATTTGGTGAGCACTCGCTGAGTGTATAATTATGTTCAACTTGTAAAGCTTTATTCCTCAAATCCTCATACTTACGAGAATTCTATTTGAATTACTTTCCAGCTGCAGAGGTAAACAAAGTAGATTTACTGTAAATTTTCCAATACACATATAAATGTAAATTATAAATTATATTAACGGATTGAATAGATACAAAATCACACGAGCATAATTATACACTCGGGACGAGCAGTTGAAACAAAAAAAAATTAACGAAATTTCAACAACAAAAAAAACCGTAGCTTCGATACTGATTTTTGGTTCGCCTAATTATTGCTGCGTAAGAATATACGTAAAAGAAAAATCAATATTTAGACGAACATCAATTTTATTGGGGTTTTTTGTAAAATGAGAAAATCTATCCAATATTTATTTTTCAAATTATTAATACAATTTCTTCAACTCATTCTCTATGCGCCAATACCACTCATAAAACTTAAAAAGTTATATTTTCAATGAAAATGGAAAAAAGAATTAGCCGAACCTCTGATGGTTCGGCTAAGTATTGGATATTTGTGTAAAGTTCGGCTAAGTATTAATTTTTCTTTTACGCGTTCGGCTAATTATTAAACCGTAAACACACACACCCACACCCACACACACACACAAACACATAAACACACACACACAAACACACATGAGCCGATATTGCATGTCTGATTCCCGGCAAGCATGGTCTATTATTAGGTTTTAATTGTAGCTTCTGTTCCTTCAACTTAATTTTCTGTAACACAATAATTTAGTTTCCCAACTTACAGGATGAGGCATGTCTGAAATCTTGTACTCAGAGGATAATTTCTTGTTAATCCAAATTCACCATCCGCACTTATTATAATACAGAATTAAGTACAAAGCAATGCTTACGTGCTTTTAGGTTAGGGTTAAATTATAAAATAATAAGAGTTGAAATTTTCAACAAAGATGAAGGAAGACCGTGATCTGAGGTATAGTGAGTGATTGGTGGAAATTGCAACTTGATTTCTACTCCAGTTTATTTTTATTTCTCTAATTGTTATGGAAGGGTCCCTCAAATTTTAAATCTAAGGAGAAATTTTCAAAAAGGAAAAAAAAATATTGATTGCCATACTTTTTTATGCCATTCAGGTACAATACTAATAATTAGTAATGAAAATACACTTTTTTTCTCAACTCATTAAGTAAAATGACATGCAAGACAAATATATAGTCCGACATAATAATCACAAGTCCTCAGTAATCAGTATACTATTCTACTAACTTGCGCCTCTTTGCAATGACATTCGAGCAGCAATTAACATGTGAATTCTGGACTAGCATACGCGACATTGGAATATGCAATTTACGTATAATGCAATGGGGAAAGGTAATATGCATTTGTGGAGCATGACAGAAAACGATAAATTATATTAACGACAATTCACACAAGTGTGTGTGTGTCTGTGTGATGGTTTGACGAAGCTGGTTTAGGTTTAGCCTGCTCGTATAATTTTATAAACCTTTTAATTTATTCAGGGTCCAAAATCGACTAACTTGCAATAATTGCAATAATACAATCGTAATGCAAAAATACATCAGAGAGCAGAAAAAATTCACAAAGATCTCTTCGTATCTACTCGTATAAGACAAAGGAATTATCCGAGCGGACACCAGGATGACATTCGTATATCAGCAATATTCTTCAATGGTACTACCATTCGTTATAACTCCAAGTTGCATTGTTGCCAATGGAGTAATTTAATCGTGCACTTAATTGACAAAGAGCCATTTTTGATTGTGCATAAATTTGTCCAAAAGTTCTTCATTAGTTTCCTATGCAACTGGAGGTTCGTGAAAAATATATAAGCTATTATAATACGCGTACATATTAATATATTCACTTAGAAAACAGCAACTTACTGAAACCTCTATTAAAAAAAATATAAAAAATGCTACCGACCTTTCTGCTTGACAAGTGTCTTAATAAACCCGTCACCTGATCAGACAGCGGACAAGATAGAACATGTCACGCTTGACATCAAGTCAGGTCAATGGCGGACATTTCTTGCAGCAGGCACATGCCATCTTGTAATTTAAATGCAGGAGCATGCGAATAATTGCATATTCAAGTTGAATAACGACTCAAGTGTAACTCCATAAGCGTAAGTACAACTGTTTTGACTAATTACTTAAGTTGGACAGAGTTACATCTATACTTAACTACATACAAGATTTAAATCTTCCTCATCTATTTGAGTACATATATACAGGGTGATTCAGAAAAGTACCGTCAAACGTTAACCACATATTCTATGGGCTAGTTAAGGAGGGGTCAACTCTATAAAAGAAAGTGCGCAAATGCCTCCTAACGGAGGTACACGCCCCTTAAAGTGTTTTTAAACAATCGAAATTTTCATTTTACGGCTTACCTATTTGGGATATCGTAATGTGGTAAAAAAATCACTCATAATACTAGATAGCACCTTTCTTTTGGCACAAAATTTAACACCATTCCAATGTCAGGGGCGGTCTCAGGAGGGTCAGATGGTAGAAAACAAAATTTCAATACACTCTGCACACGCTGATGACAAATCAAAACTATCAAAAGTCAAGTTTTCAATTTACTCCACTTACATCCATTGTTAAATAATGAATTGACTGAAAATTCTTGTTCTAAAATTGTATGCTAGTTGCATAGGTTTCAAAACTAAATGCGGTTTTATAATCTTCAATTTCAATTTTCAAGCTTTTGTGTTAATTTGAGGGAAAAATTATTCCGACCATTTTTGTAGACAATGACATAGGTTTTAAAATGGTGAAAACCAAATTCAATTACAAGCAACGACTAAAAAGTTAGAACGTTTTTTCTTCCATCTGACCCTCCTCAGACCGCCCCTGAAATTGGAATGGTGTTAAATTTTGTGCCAAAAGAAAGGTTTCATCTAGTATTGAGAGTGATTTTTTTACCATATCGCGATATCCCAAATAGGTAAGCCGTAAAATGAAAATTTCGATTGTTTAAAAACACTTTAAGGGGCGTGTACCTCCGTTAGGAGGCATTTGCGCACTTTCTTTTATAGAGTTGACCCCTCCTTAACTAGCCCATAGAATATGTGGTTAACGTTTGACGGTACTTTTCTGAATCACCCTGTATATACATGACCGCGTAGTTAAAATTGTATTGGGGATGGGTATGTCCATCTATCTGTATTGTAATTATCTAAAACTAAAACTAAAACTGTAATAAAACTAAAAAAAATAATCAATAAATTAAATAAATAAAAAAATCGGAACTAATATTTGCTGAAGGGAGTCAATAAGCTCAAAACAGGTGTCCAGGTATTTTTTCATATTCAATTACATTATTGTATAACAAATGTACATGTACAATCAAGTTTACAAACTGTACATAAATATCTAGTACAAATTCTAACTCATCACCATTATGACTGCGATGAGTGAAATTCAAAACAAATCATTATTACGTAATTATAGTTTTGTTATTGACTAATAAATATTATGTACTGTGCAAATGTTAATATATTTCTAAACATCAGTAAACTTGTCTCCAGTGGTTCAGTTATCAGTAGGAGGATTCAGCATCAGTCGCCTCAGTGTTCCAGCCTGAATGCCTCATTAGATAAACACACACACGAAGCTCCCATACAGTGTTTAGTTGTTTACCCTGCTCAGGCTTTAGGCTCACTACTCACTAGAGCTCTCAGTGACAATGCCATTACCATCTGTTGTGAACATTGCCTCACTACATTCATAAACATATAAATAATATGTATTCCAATTGTTTACATGCTCATATTAATCCACATTATATGCATATGCACTAGACTGGTTTTATCTCATAGAGGTAAGAAAAAAATGTCAGAATTTTTACAACGCTCAGGCAGAAATGAGTTCGGCTTTTGCAGAAATTGAGATAGACAAAATTTCAAGGCAATCAGAGTACGTTAACAGGACCCGCTCTGGCCTCAAAGTTTGGAAATTTGCCAAATTTTCGAGGTTGAGCTGACATTTTCGGCCATAACTCGAGAACGAAAACTCATACGAGTTTTAAAGATATATCAAATGAAAGACCATTTTGTTGGCTTTACTTTGTTGTATAGTACTAGTTCCCGAAATCTTAATGGTTACTGACTAAATTAAGAATATGTAGTCGAAAACGGGCCAGGTACCCAAAGTAGAGCATCTAAGGCATGATAGGATAATGGGTGAAAATACTTATGTTTCATAAAACTTATACATATAAATGTTATAAGATTAGTTTTGAATGATTTTTTGACACATTATGAAGCTATAAATATCCGTTTTTACCTACTTGATAGTTCCTGACAGGTTAAGGCATGGCCAGAAAAACAAAATAATAATACAAACATGTTACGTCAAAGTTATTCTCATTTTTTTATTGTATAACTACAAATATCTAAAATTAAAAGTACAAATAGGTATTATTTCGTCAAAAAAATACAAATTAAGCAGTAAAACTTAACTTAGTTAGTTGGGAGAGGGGTAGAAAGGGAACTTTTTGAAGAATCAGGATAGAGTCTCCTACATTTACTCACAACTTGTGGGACAAACTGTTTCTGACATTCCTCTCTAGTTAGTAAGTCGCTGAAGTCACTCCTCAACTTAACGCATCTCTTGGCTGTGTCGTTTACAACTTTAAGGGATTGTACAATTTTAAGTCCTTTCTGATACTGAGGCTCACCATGCCAGGTTTAGGGGTCTACCCTCAAAAAGTCAAATCGACTGAAGAAAAGAAATGTTTCGTGAGTAATGAACTCTTTAAGGCCCCCTCTCACATAAGCTGGTATGTCTTTTATTCGTACTGTAATGTTGACATTTTTTGTCCCCTCTGTATCATTAGAAGAACTGAAAAGCTTTGCAGCCATTCCAGACTTTTCATCATGTGACAAAGTTGGATCAAAAAATCCCAAGCCAACAGTTTCGACATTCAAGTACCACAGGTTATAGCCAAGAAACAGGAGCTACTGTAGACGCATGTGGTCTGTGTTGTAACCTGCCCATCCCGTCGTATGCCTCCCCTCTGATGGGCGAGAAATGACACAATACTTCCCATTTAGGTGCTGGGTCAACACGAGCGCACCGGAAGGTATCCCTTACAAACAATTGTAACCAAATTAAGAATACAAATTTTTGTCGGCACGGAGGATCGAACCCAGGACCTTCCGCATGACAAGCGGTGCTAAACCACTGAGCTAATCGCGTTCTCATATAAATTATCTGGATGAGGTTCAGTTCTACTACCCATTTTACAGTCAAAGACGCTTCTCAAGACAACTTCTAGAATGTTGTGCCGCTCTAACATTTTTTCTAATAATGTGCAAGGTCCTTTTACTCTACACCTGTGTTTGATGCTGTCGTATCAAAACAATAGTTCAGAGAAAGCACTAAATAAAGTTGTCTATCACCTGTGGTACTTGAATGCCGAAACTGTTGGCTTGGGATTTTTCGATCCAACTTTGTCACATGATGAAAAGTCTGGAATGGCTGCAAAGCTTTTCAGTTCTTCTGATGATACAGAGGGGACAAAAAATGTCAACATTACAGTACGAATAAAAGACATACCAGCTTATGTGAGAGGGGGCCTTAAAGAATTAATTACTCACGAAACATTTCTTTTCTTCAGTCGATTTTTCATAAAAACTGACTTTTTGAGTGTAGACCCCTAAATCTGGCATGGTGAGCCTCAGTATCAGAAAGGACTTAAAATTGTACAATCCCTTAAAGTTGTAAACGACACAGCCAAGAGATGAGTTAAATTGAGGAGTGACTTCAGGGACTTACTAACTAGAGAGGAATGTCAGAAACAGTTTTTCCCACAAGTTGTGAGTAAATGTAGGAGACTCTATCCTGATTCTTCAAAAAGTTCCCTTTCTACCTCTCTCCCAACTAACTAAGTTAAGTTTTACTGCTTAATTTGTATTTTTTTGACGAAATAATACCTATTTGTACTTTGAATTTTAGATATTTGTAGTTCTACAATAAAAAAATGAGAATAACTTTGACGTAACATGTTTGTATTATTATTTTGTTTTTCTGGCCATGATTTAACCTGTCAGGAACTATCAAGTAGGTAAAAACGGATATTTATAGCTTCATAATGTGTCAAAAAATCATTCAAAACTAATCTTATAACATTTATATGTATAAGTTTTATGAATCATAAGTATTTTCACCCATTATCCTATCATGCCTTAGATGCTCTACTTTGGGTACCTGGCCCGTTTTCGACTACATATTCTTAATTTAGTCAGTAACCATTAAGATTTCGGGAACTAGTACTATACAACAAAGTAAAGCCAACAAAATGGTCTTTCATTTGATATATCTTTAAAGCTCGTATGAGTTTTCGTTCTCGAGTTATGGCTGAAAATGTCAGCTCAACCTCGAAAATTTGGCAAATTTCCAAACTTTGAGGCCAGAGCGGGTCCTGTTAACGTACTCTGATTGCCATGAAATTTTGTCTATCTCAATTTTTGCAAAAGCCGAACTCATTTCTGCCTGAGCGTTGTAAAAATTCCGATATTGATTTTTTAAAACCAGTCTAATATGCACAATATTATGTACATTGAAAAATACGTATTCGATTCTTAAGTAAATACATGTACAATTGTACATAAGTTTACTATTTACGTACGAAAATGTAATGTGAACAGCTGAGTACAGAAGAAAAAAACGTCATTCGAAATTACAACATTACTGTGGGGGAATCAATTTATGTTTTTGGAAATTTATTTTTTTCCAATATTTCTTTCATGTAGGGAGAAATTGTAGGGTTTTACTGTGCACTATATAAATAAATGACTAGATATTCGAAACGAACCACCATGCACATTGCATAAGCACTAAATTTCTCGATTGGGCATTGTATGTCAAGTTGTGAACAGTTGGTTTTGCAAATTCCTTAAAAATAAAATAAGAAGTTCTGCTGTAAATTCAAGAAGATAAAACATTAAGTAAAACAGGTCTCTTTCTTCTCCTGACCTAAAATCAAAAGTACACAAATAGCTAAGTCGAACATTATAAAAAAGCTAAACACAACAGATACACATCATCTAAATATAACGCTAGTAATACACTTGGCTACAACAGGTAAAACAGCTAATACTCAGAGAAATAAATGTAAGAACAACAGATCAAAAAGTACAAGGCAAAAAAAACAGCTAAAAATAAAAGTTACTGCGCTAAAACCTACGAGCACATACTTGGTACAACAGCTAATACATTAAAGAGAAGCTCCAGGCAGACTTTCGTCTTGAAAATCTCCTCCGTATGTGGCTGCCCCGTTAGAATCAATAGCATCCTGATTAATACCCGGTCATTATCCGCTGAGCCCAGCCAATGTATCAGCAATTTCAGCATATCGGTGCACGGTACATCAATTTACGACAGCCACTACAAGATGCAAGCACCGTCGGCGAATACGATAACAAGCACTAGTATATTTTGTATTCTACTATAACACATTATATACAGGGTGAGCATAAAGTCTCACCCCACCCCCCGTATCTCGATAATGGCTGAAAATACAAGAAAACGCAAAAACACGTATCCCTTCGATTTTAGGGGGATTAATTTTCAACTAAAAAAAAATGCCTGCACGGCCCCAGTCAGGCTGGGCATGGTTGCCATAAGAAGTTATTATCAAACTTCATTTTTCTAATTTACGGTTAACGAGTTATAGGTCAAAATATATGGATATTACGCAGGACGTCCGACACTGTATCTCGAGAACCGTAAGTCGTAGCTCACTGAAATTTGTTGTAATGAACTTCTCTTAATGAGACCTTCAAAACAATATGACACAAGACATACCATCTTATTTAAGATTTTAAAGTTGGTCCATGTCCATGCCCAGCCTGACTGGGGCCGTGCAGGCAATTTTTTTTTTTTTTAGCTGAAAATTAATCCCCCTAAAATCGAAGGGATACGTGTTTTTGCGTTTTCTTGTATTTTCAGCCATTCTCGAGATACGGGGGGGTGGGGTGAGACTTTATGCTCACCCTGTATATAGTATCAGCATAATCATCAATGTCATTTTTTTTTTTTTTTTTAATTTGGGTTTACTGTCGCTTTCAACTGCATGATATAATGGCTTTTACTCTCCATTTGCTGGAAAATTACAAACCAGCTACTGAAATTAACCTCACCCAGGCTGAGTTGGGCCAGGAAGAGCCTCATTCGGTTTATTCTATATGCTATCGACGCTACCTATTGTCAATATTATCAACAATATCAGTATTATCATAATCAGCAAAACTCATGTTAAAATCATCAGCAAGAGAACAACATGATCAAAACACCAAAGTAAAAAATACAACCATTTTATCAATACTCGTATCATACTAGAAGTACCAATAATATTCATAAATTCAATCGATACGATCGGTTTAGGACGACAAATTCACCGTGCAGAATCTGGTTTCAAAGACGAGAGTTTGTGCCAATTCTCAGCGGATTGCCAACTCTCAACTGCCTGGGAATCCTGGCCGTTTCTGATCGGTATCACAATTTTGATGCACGAAAAAAAGTTGCAAATTCGCTCAGATTGATGGATGCGAATAGGGTTCGATCTATAGGGATTAATAATAAAGTGTCTGTTTGATGTATCACTTTTTCTTCCTCTCTAATAATTACGATATCATCTGTGCTTTGTTTATATCATTCCCAAAGTCATTTAGTGCTTATTAACTTTCTTTTGTGAAATGTCAATCTTTATCTTTTCAACTCGATTATTTTGTTCCCACCAGACTTTTTGTAAATTACTCCACTAAATCTTGATTGATAGCTGAGAGACTTTACCATCTTCATAGTTCATTCTGTATTCAATTTTAATACTTCATGAGGGCTGTGTATGTGTGATGTGAATACACTCTAAATGTTCGTATTTTATGTGTCTTGCGAATATTGAAAAAATACTTCTACTTTCAAGTTATATATGTATTTGTAAATGTAACAAAATTATCGACGTAAAGGAGATGTATTAGCAAAATCCTCTATATTAGCTTGTCTCGCGCCTACAGGAGGAGCCAGGCTGGGTTTTCAATAAAAACATTAAGCTTCATTTCCCGACAATCTATATACAATACATAATACTACAAAATGATGAGCCAACACCCAGCAGTTCTAGGTTTTCAGCAGAAAATATGCTTCATATCCCGACAGAATATCTGAACAGACTATTACGTATACACATTACACATAGACCAGACAGTACAAACAGTGATACGACTGATGAGCATCACGCCAACATAAAACCAAGAGGTACCTTTTGTCACGGCAGGCTAGTTCTCAGCAAGTATACGTATATAAGGCAGACCGCAGACAGTACAGTTCTTACAATTTTAATATTGAGATTCACAAAGGATTAAAGAAAGCTCCAAACAAATTAAAGAAAGATGCAAAGGAATATTGGAAAAAGGAGGCATTCTTTAAATCAAAGTTTTAATACAATTTTGTTGTCAGCTCTGGGGTTCGACCCCGGTGCCTTCCAGGTGGCAAGCGAGTAGCATACCAGGCATACCACTGATTAAATCGTTGGGTCGAATTCATGGCATTTAGATTTCAAGATCCAAGACAACTATAAATACACTGCCAACTATGGACCCAAATTTCAATTGTAAACACGTGGCAATTTTGAAACTTTATACGAAATCTAAAACTGCTCAACCGATTTTTTCAAATTTGTTTTAAATAGTACAATACTATTTTTTCTAGATTCTACAAAAAATTCTGTATCGGCAAGTCGAAGACCTCATTTTTTCACTTTTTTTGTTTGTTTTTTCTCTTAAATATCAGAGCTAAATAAAAATTAATTAAAAATATTATAAATGGCCTATGTAAAACAATGATATGCATATACATACAAAATTTCATCAAAATCGGGTGTACCGTTCAAGAAGTATAAGCGTTTAAGTAAAAAGTTAGTGATCAGGAGCATGGTTTCTTGTTTCTTGCACCCAGAACCGCTAGTGCGAACTTGATTAATTTAAAATGGGATCATCTACAGAATCTTAATATATAAATGTCAAAGTCACTCACTGACTTATCATCACTGTTTCTCCGAACTGGTAAGTCCTAGGAAGCTGAAATTTGGTAGGTAGCTTTGTCTTATAGTCTAGATGTGCAATAAGACGGGATTTTTCGAAATTCCCACTACAACACCTGCCATTGGCGAAAAAGGACTTTTTGCTTTCACGGCCATGCCTCGGCCCGCAAAGCGGGCGACAGCCCGCTAGTGTCTTCTATATGTGTACAAAATTTCGTCAAAATCCGTTCAGTAGTTTCCGAGATTTGCGCGTTACAACGAATATTTTTAACAGACCGACAGACTGACACTAAACCAAAGTTGCTCGGGAGGTTATGAAATGTCCAGAAATATGAAGAAGAAAAAAATCGGAGCAAAATAAATATTTTTTTTACAAAAACGAACATAATACTTGCGATTTCTAATATTAGAAATTTCTCGGAAATAATAATAGTGATGAAAAACGGTCAACAAAATGGCTGGAAATGCAATAACTGACTCTCGCGCATTAAGGAAAATAGTAAAAAAAAAAACTTGTTGGAAATGTCGATGGCAAAAGATAAGAATTATTACGTTTTGAAATCACCGACTAAATTTATTTGCAAGTGATTCGGTAATTCACCAAAGGTATGTGGGGAAATGTGAGTGTAGGGAAATTCTCCAAAGGTATGAGACCATGGATCAAACCATACAAAGTAAACATACATAGTATGAAAATTGATAATGAGTTTGTGGAAAAAAGTTTTCTTGTGTTCATCACAATCACAAATACTTAAACTCGCATTACTAATTTTTAATCGTACATGAGACTCGAACCACCGACCTCCAGGTCGGTTTCTGGAAATATAACCTACACAGTTCTCATTCCCATCATGATGGACAGCAGATCAGCCCGGATGATATTGTAGAAGAACACAGAGAGACACAAGAAGAGAAAAAGAGAAGGAGAATGAGGATGTGGGAGGGAGGGAAGGACAGAGAGAGGGGGGAAAAAGAGAGAGAGTATGAGAGTGGAATAAACTGATTATGTATGAATCAGACGCAATTTCCCACAATGTGAACTTGAAGGTTAAAACAGTGATTTGGCTGATTCGATTCAAATTTGGAAAACACGTGTTTTTATTGGGTGTATTTTCAATACTATTATACAGTGAGTAACTCAATTAGATGTCAACCAAAAATGAGGTTGTAGGGCAAGTATAGGGCACAAGAAATCCATACAAACTTATACTTTATCTCCAAGTATTTCGTAGATAACCGCCATTTTGTTGATTTTTGGACCAGAACCTCTCTCATGTGTTTGGTCATAACTCCGGAAATAATGATCGACAAAAGACAATTAAAAAATTTACGATTAGCCAACAAAATACATATACAAACAAATTATAAGAACTGCTTTTGAAAATTAAAGTGTTGCTTACACTTTAAAAAGGTGGAAGTTGGGAAAACCGCTTAATTGCAAAACAGGGTCCAACTGATACACCCTGTATCAGTATCACTGAAAATACATAATTTACCCTAGATAGCGACAAATTTACGAAAAACTTACAAATATTTTAGCGTCGCCAACGTTCATGACACATTGAATATACTATTTTCACTTAAGTTCAGCAATTTGAGAGTTCATTATGCTGGCCACACCAGGCCCCACGCTATTGAACAAGTTCCAGACATCAATCTTCAGTCTGTAAATTTCTGTCAAATGAAGGGTTAAAACAGTTTATAGAGCCAGCGTCGATGGCATGTTGAATACTCCGGTTCCCTTCAGAACACCGAAGTTAAGCGACATCCAGCGAGGTTAAGACTTGGATGGGTGACCATTCAAATTCTAATTCTCGTGACGCTGGCTTTTCCCGGCCCCACTCAGGCTGGGTGAGGTCAATGTGAGTAGCAGGTTTGTGAGTTTCCTGCGAATGGAGTGTAAAACCCCCGTCGTGATATGACCATGGCAGTTGAAAGCGACGTTAAACCCCACTAAAAAAAAAAAAAAAAAAAAAAAAAAAAAAAAAAAAAAAAAACAGTTTATACAGGATGGCAGGATCCTATATTGATTTTTTTCCATCACTTTAACCATACATTGATCTTTGTGTAGGTATGCAAAATGATACTCGGAGGCACTTTCAACATATACCTAACATATGAGATGGGCAGCTATGCAGTTTATTCAGGGTGTATGTTAGTAGTCAAGAGGGCAAACTCACACGATTCACTAATTTTAATGACCAACATAGCTCAAAGACAACTAGATTATTCGAAACAGATTCCTTTCCCTGTATAAAACTGTATAAATACCAACAAATTACATTACAATTATTACAAAATTTCAGTTGTAAGGGAGTTACAATCGGACAGATTTTATGACTACACCTGGCTCGCTTGAGTCCTCGTATTGAAATATTCCATCGACAAAAAAAAAAAAAACTAACATGAATTATCATCATGAGATATGCGGACTATAGTGTAATCCTGCACATTCAGGATCAGCACACAATGTAAAGTATATTAATAAGCCATAAATCAGAAGAATACGAGTATATTATTATTGCCTCAGGGGTGTTAATTTTCTACTTTTCTCAACATTTTAATTTTATTGATCAGCTCGGATTTATGTACAAGACAAATGGAAAGAAATCAGCTTGTTAGTACAACACGAGCTTTACGGTTGTCATGGAAACCACGCAAGCAACACATCTCGAAGCTTTATGGTCGTCCTGGCAACCAAACAAGGTTTTGCTTTCACGACATTCCACGCATTATAGCCAACTCGTATGAGTATATTGTGGATCTATTTATGTAGATCTTCAAACTTCTCACTTTTCTGTTTCTACTAAAAAAGAATTGATATTATAAATTTTTTTATCCATATTGGTCCGCGTTAAGAATCAAGATGTACGTATAAGTGATATACAGGGTGGGGCAAAAGTCTGGAAACCCCTGAATAACATTCGAATGGCTTCTTCGGTAAAATTAAATTTTTGCACGGTAAACCGGGCTAATAAGACCTTCTTTTTGAGTGGGGTCGATTTTTGTTACCGGCCCCCATGTCGGGGCCAGGGAGGCCAACTTCATTTTTTTTAAATACGAACCCCCACCTTGCGATACATTTTTGAAAAGGTCTTTAAATAAGAAATACACTGGTGAAAATTTTATTTTTATAATATTAACTGTTTGCAAATGGCGTCCAACTTTGTGTATGCAGTAAAGTCTGAAAAACCCTGAATATCTTTCGAAAGGGCTTTCTCAGTAAATTTAAAATTGTGTACGGTAATCCTTGGTAATTAGACCTTATATTAGAAAGGGACCGACTTTTTTTACCGGCCCCCATGTCGGGGCCAGGGAGGCCAACTTCATTTTTTTAAATACGAAACCCCACCTTGCGATACATTTTTGGAAAGGTCTAATTACCCCGACTTACCGTGCACAATTTTAAATTTACTGAGAAAGCCCTTTCAAAAGATATTCAGGGATTTCCAGAAACAATTATCAACAAGAGAAATTTAATCTTGATATGAGGGAATGGGTTTCGTATTCCAGGAGCTATGGATTGGAATGGAATCACAAGGACCACGAGGCATTCAGAATTCCAGGAGTTAAATATTTATATTGCAAGAATAGTTTCGTATACACAGGGTGTTTCATAATCCATGATCTAGAAGCTGTAAGGAATTCGTTGAATCAATATACGGAGAAGGTACATACTTTTATATTCGCCAAACTTTGGTAATACTACATGTAGCTTTTTCAATTGGGTTTATAACATTGTTTTTCAACAGATATTAAGGAATTTCAGCTTCTTTACTCTTTCACATGAGTGAGTGAAACTCTATTTTTTTTTGAATTTATGAATAAAAGAACAAGTAAAACTATAATTTTGCCATTACAATTGGTCTTGTCTTTTTGAAAAACCTCCTGGTAAACTTGAACTTCAACTTGCCTTAAAATTAAACCTTGTCAATCACTTCCAGGCAAGTCATAATATGAAATCGTCAGTGTTCCATGTCACAAGCGAGGTAAACTAAATTGTAGATTTATTTATTTATATTAAAATTTACGGCACTACAATACTATATTACAATCTGCCATTAACATGGTGATAATCATGCAATATATATTAACATGATTACCATCATGTTTACAACTTAAAGTTAAAAGTGAAATTAAAATTAAAAATTCATTCAACATTGTCAAAAATTCATATAAATGAAAAGGTAAATGAGTATAAAAGTGCTTTAAGAGAAATGTATAATTCACATAATAGGAGAAAATGTTAATTTATGTTAGGTTGACTAAGCATACCGAGATTTGGTTTTTCAATATACTCAAGGAGAGGAAGAAAATATCGATGCTAAGATTATGTTTAGTTAATGTATTGTAAATATCTCAAGGGTTTGTATATCACATTTTACAAAAATGGGTTTATAATTAAAATAGTATACTTGTGTACTAGTACTAAATATTTTCCCAAGTATTCTAAATGCTGACGAGAGCCAAATAGCTGGAAAAAAATGTCCAGGTACCTGTGATCTGTGATATCCATGTACATCTTCAATCAATTTTTCAAAAATGGTCGATTTTTTTCCTATGAATGCCCTCGTCTTACGGGACACCCTGTGCACCGACGTTATTGATATTAACATTATTCACACACACTTCCTAATGAAAACGTAGGAAGCATTATTAAGACCATTCTGATATGGCAGTATCAAGAGAACGTTTCAACACTTGATTCAGAGTCAAGTGCCTTGGAATGGTTCTGAACTCTGAATACTTAACGACCTATGTAGATGACAATGTTTAGTTTACATCGACAGCTTTACTGTGTACATAATATATGTCGAGTTGATAGTGCAATGGTATCAGGCTCTTGAAAGTCAGTCTCAAGTTGCCGTTAGTAAGCAAACAGAAATTTGGTGCTGGAAGCTGGAACGATAATACATAACAGTTATTAGTACAAGCTAATATTTGCTCATTTCTATGAAATACAAATTATACATGGATCTCAAGAGGAGATTCATAAAACTTCATCTCATTGTAGATGCAAACATGTACAGCAACCTTTGTGCTTCAAACTGGTAGTTGTACTGTTGTTTTTGGGAAGATATAAACAAGTGCTTCGGGCCAAATTACTTTGGTCCTTCAAGTCGGACTATAGTGCGCTGTGATTGGTTGAAATTCCGACTTGAGGAACCGTCTGTTTTATCTTTGTTTTAATCCTAACTTCGCTTTCATAAGTATAGAATTTCCCTCAGCGGTACAAGGAGCACATTGTACATCATTCAGCACTAGGAATCTAGACCAAACACTTGAGATGAATTATGTTATTGCTGAAGCCACGATAGCAAGTGCATTCACATCCTGGGTCGTGTTATGTCAGCCAGAACTCTACAGGAAATAGAGGAATGGTAGACATTGTTCTTATTCAAGTGCCCAAGTTCATGACTGGAGAATAATTACAAGACTTGGAAAGTTAACTGCATACAGGGTGTGTAAGTACACATGGCGGTAGATTGAGATAAATAACTCATCAATAAATGGGAGTTACCACTGGAGAGACCTGAAATTCAAAAAATATTTTCGATAGGCAACCTGCAACAGTACTGCAACACACACAAAAACCAAAAAAATTTAACCGGGATTATTTACTATGACAAATAAAGTCACTAATGAAAAGTGATTGGACGAGTCTGTAAATGAGTGTTAAAAGTTTAGTAAGAACTATATGACCAAAAATGAAATTATATCTCTCACTTAAAAATAATGAACGTTGAGATTCGAGGTTCCTATTTAATTACAGAAGGAGAGAAAAAACAAAGGTCCTCAATCCAACTAACTGCACATTTCTCAGACCAACTCCAAGTTCCTGTTGGTCCTGTATACAAAATTATAAAAACAGTTCCACAGCTGAAGATGTGTGCAACATGTACTCTAGCTGTTGATATCAACATGAATGTTAGCTGTTGATATCATTGCTATTACCGTGAGCTCAATATGCAGTACGGGTGTTTATTATTCATCTTTATCCATCTAATGTTCTTCATATAGTGATATATTTGGTATATTTATGTATGTAATTATGATTACATCCGATGCTCTTCAAAGTGATATGTGTATACCTATTGATATAATTTCATTTCATGTTCTTCAAAATATATGCATGAATTATATCTCTATAATCCCTGCTTAAAAAATAATCTATTTATATTCATATAGATTCTTTATTGTAATATAATATTTACTTCTTCCTATGAATCAATGTGATGTTCCTTATAATAATATGTGTATGTTATGTGCTTTGTGTTGATACATTTATTTAGATTATGGTTTATGATGTTCTTTCTATGATGCTCTTAAGAAAATAATGTGTTTATCAATGTATTGTGCTGTTATGCATGCTGATATCTTTGTTATGATATACAATAACTGTTGGTTCTTCATTTAATGTGTGTACGTTGTGGTCTTCCAATGGTGTCTGTATTGTTTTTATAACTCTAGTTTTATTCAGCTGCCTCAACACTGACTTCGTTTTTATTAATCAAGTATAGCGAGGTTTGGAGAAAAAGCTCTTTAAGGAGAATTCTATCACTTGAAAGATACCAAAAAAATTAATCATTCATTTTCTCACCTTTCCCCATACATACAGGTTCGTCATTTCAGCGCCAGTCTATCAACAGAAAATGATCGGTTAATCAGTGACTGACATTTGTTATTGGAAGGTATTTTTCGAAAAGGTGCCTCTCAACTTAATCCCTCAGAGAAAATGGGCTACTCTCTGAGTAATATGCCTGTGCTGTAAACCAGGCTGGTAGTCTACTTTCTGTCGCCAGATTTGCCAGGTTGTAAGAGTAGACACTTCCTATCATCAGGACGAACAATTGAAACACTTCTCCACTCTACTGCTTGTTTCTAAGTCACCTGGACTTGATTTAGTTCCCTAGACATTCTAGGACAGCTCTTTCGACCAAGTGGGTACGCTATTGAACAAGTTCCACAGTTGAGAAACACTAATAGAGCTTCAGACTAAGAACCTGATACAGACGAAAAAGAACAAATTAAGAGATAATAGAGTGATATAGATGAAAGCGACAAAAATACAATGCAGACAACAGATGATCTAATATAATAATATATTCATCACACGTATTAACGCATTGCGTGTTGGAGAAGGAATTAGGAATTTAGGAAACCGCACAGTGCTGGAACTTGGAACACAATAGGACCACAGCTGGTGCTTTCATAGCCAGGGTAGCCTCTGTAATGAAAAATTTAACTCACTCTTGAAAGGGGGCCACCTTCTGTCTGAATAGCTCTAAACCCCTTTTAAAAAAATGGATACGGAAAAAGTTCCAATCGTCTACAAAGGGTAACTCAATATAACTATGAAACTAAATTACTCTACCGGAAAAGAAAAAAAAATAAATAAAAAAACTTCAGGTTGATTCCAATGCCCAAACCACACACAGGAGCACTAACTAATTGACCTTCTACATGATTTGTTACTTTAGACAAGAATTTTAGGCAAAAAAATCATTTTCCAGAGTTATTTCCGGTTAGGCAAAATCTGCATACTTATACTCGTATGGGATTAACTTCCAAATAACAAATCCTGCCATTATTTCATGGTTCACTGCTGTTCAATTTAAAATTGACCCGGGGCTAGATGTACGTATATATGGGATTTAAACGGTTCAGGTTTCTGATATTTTTTTCTCCTGTTTTTTTCCCCTAAGAAGTTAATCTCATGTTTCTGCTAATGACTTTGGCCATGAATTTTCAAAATAACCAACAACTTTAAGAGACTGTGAATTCAATGGGATAATGTAGCTAACAGAGAGTGGGCCTACAAAAAGACTAGTCCAAACAAATAAATTGAAGAACCATGTTCTAAATAATCTAAATAATATTGTTCGGAATTCCGGCAGTTTTAGTTTTATGTAATGCGTCCCTTTGCGCAGCACGGCCTCCTTTTGCTGGCGATGAAGTGTCGGATTTCAGCTAATAATTATAGTGAATTTTTATTATAAACCTATAATAACACCTAATGTGTATACTGTATATAGTGTACTAGCGGGCTGTCGCCCGCTTTGTGGGCCGAGGCATGGCCCGGAAAGCAAAAAATCCTTTTTCGCCAATGGCAGGTGTTGTAGTGGGAATTTCGAAAAATCCCGTCTTATTGCACATCTAGACTATAAGACAAAGCTAACTAACAAATTTCAGCTTCCTAGGATTTACCAGTTCGGAGAAACAGTGGTGAATCAGTGAGTGAGTCAGTCACTCAGTCAGTGAGTGAGTGAAACTCTCTTTTATAAGTATAGATATTCATTGGGGAGACATGAACGATAGCTATATAATCTTACAACATAGTAAAATTTCGGATAATCTTTAGGCAATTTGAACATAATTAATTAATTACCAAACATAATAAAGCATTAATTAATCACGCACGGACTTACAAGTACGGCTCTATTTTTATGATCAAGGGCTCTATTTTTAATGCAAGGATTTTTTTATTTACCTGAAAAACAAATTAAACATGAAAAAGATAAGTAAATTGTTTAAACTGAGTAGGATGGCTTGATGGTAGTAAAAGTAAAACTGCAAGCCATAATGTTAGAAAGAAAGAAACAGTGTTTCAATTACGTATTATGGACAATCTCTCTCACCCAACAGTTTAACATTCTAGAATGCAACCTACTTTTCAGCAGTACCACCCAGACATCTCAGCCAGATACCTTATTGGTAAATCTTCTAACAACCGTCACCACATTTTCTAACAACCGTCTCCTCATTCGCCACACCTCGCCTTACTCCACACAAAGAAGTCACCTGGCTATTTACTTGCGACAATATTTTCCAACCAGCCTTTAACATTCAGAAATAACAAAATGTTCATCAGAAATATCAAATCCCACTTAGACAAATTCCTTTCACACGCTTTCTAACAATCTTCTCCTCAATGGACGCACCCCGCCTTACTCAACACAAAGAGTCCACCAGGCGACACCCAGACCACAAGAGTAAAAGTTGCTGTGGATGCCAAACCAAATCAACTGGCGTAGCACCTACCTCATTAATTATCGTTAAATTTATTATCTCACGTAATATCATACTAAATATACATAGTAAGCAATAGCATCATCTTTGTCCATGGTATGCATATTAAGTAAAATTCATTATGATGGGTAATATCAGCATTATTTTCTACATCATGCTCACTATCAATATTAAAACCATCATCTTCATTAATACTTCTCATTAATTAACAAGAATTGCGGTGTTCGCATTGAATATTGTCGAGACAGATCCAAGCGAAATTTGCAAAGAAATATTATTTGCAATGCAGAAATGATATTCGCGAATTAATTATGCACAACCCGATAATTAGATGCAACATGTCAGAGGGTTCCACATTGGCAGCTCTCGATTGCTAATCCTGTGGTACTGTTGCGCTCAACCTGGTCTCGTTGGCATATTTTTGATATTTTGCATAAGTGCGAATATGCGGGACCAATTATTTTGGTTGCACTCTGTTTCAATATGCATGAAAGTTAGACGGGCCAAGTTCACACGAAGAACTCAGCACACTGGTATAGAAAATGCAAATAATTATGTGTATAGCCTGTGTCTTAGGTTTAATGTGTAAGTCATAGGCTTGAGCCAAGTATTAATTTAAAGAAAAAGAATAGAATGTTGAAAAGATAATAAAAATAAACAATTACTTATACTGTTCCATTAGGACTATTGAGTCCTTTCATTGCAACAGTTGTTTAGTTGCCATTATTAAGTGGTCAGAGTTTCAAATAAATGAGGAAAAATTCAAGCATCTGGTGGGATTCGAACAAACGGAACCGTACACTAGCTGGATTACCAGACTAGCGCCTTAATCACTTGGAACACCGATGCATTTAGGAAGAGGCAGGAGAGGCGAGAAAACACATTCACACTAGCAGAAAGCATTGACACTGCATTTTTTGGCATCAATACAGAGTTAAGCCGAATCAAATCTCGTAACCTATTAGCGTGAGTGAGAGAAAAATGTAAACAAGACAATATTCCGAGCCAATCTCAGATGTGGAATATTTCGGGGGTGATTCGGAGGAATTTTCTTTTCAGGGCCTTTTGTGGGATCCAAGAATCTATAACTATACAATAAATGCGAAAGTTAACACTAACTCACTCATTCATTCATCTCAATTTCTCAGCACTAGTATGTTCTAGGAGGCTGAAATTTGGTATGTAGCCCACTTTGATGTCTTAAGTGCGCACTAAGAAAGAATTTTGAAATATTCTCACAGGGGCGCCAGCCGCGGAGAAATAATAATATAATAATAATTTCTGTTGAAAGTTAATATAAATATTCTAATTATTTTTATTTTTTTTTTTCTGTTTATCCTATAGATTTTTTACTTTCCTTATCCTATAATAAGGAAAGTATTGTATTCGTCGAAAATTTGACCTACCCAGTTTTTCACATTTCTGGACGAATCATAGCCTCAGGATACCAAAAAAGTTGTTTTCAGCCATTGGTCCGTGCGTCTGTCTGTCTGTCTGTCTGTCTGTCTGTCTGTAAACAGGATATCTCAAGAACGGTAAGAGCTAGAGACTTGAAATTTGGTATGCAAATCAATTATATACACCAGACGAACCACGAAACTTTTGGTTGAAATCGGCCGTAAATTGCGGCCGCAGGGCCGCAAATATTGGCCGCAAGCGCCGCTTCTATGAATTGGTTAAAGATACAAAAAAATTTACAGAACAACATTTTCTTAGATTAAAAAAATAATGGGGGTCTCTTCTTATCATTTTTTTGATATCTTGAACTTTTTGGACCTCGGCCCCAATTTACCGGTATTTTGGGGGGGACCCGCTCAGACTAACTTTTTTATTATTCATCCTAGATGGGGATTGTGACATATCAAATCCAATGACTTTGAGGTGCTGATTACGAATTTGGTTTTGATTTTTAGCTCACTGTTACCTTTGAGTCACCAGTGGCTTTTGGTCCTGTTTCCATTCCTAATATGATAAGGAAAGTCGTGTGATGTTTACACCAGATTTTTTATTTTTCTATTTCATTCCTTTCCTTCCTGTGTAGGTGTCTGCATTCTGTTCCGAATTTGTCTTTCAGCTCGTCCGCCCATCTTTTCCTTTGTCTGGCTCTGTTGCTTTTTCTCGTTGGAATCCAGTTTGATATTGATCTGGCCCATCTGTCAGTGTCCAATGTCCATCCTCATAACGTGCCCCGCCCATTTAAATTTCAGTTCTGCCACAACTTTTTCAATGTCTGTCCGCGGGGGAATGTCCTTCTATAAATAATAGTCTATATTACAATATTTTCAGTTTAAGTAACGGCGAAATTCGTTTCTTTTGCTTGGAACTTCTATTGACCTCAGAATAGAATTTCCCGGCTTCATCTTTTTAACCTTAGCTTGGAAAACACCCCTGTTGGCTCACAAATGACACATACACACAATCGCTCACTAACGTTGCTCAACACGGGATGACTCACACTGACGAGATGCACTCAAGTGACTTCTAAATAGTGTCTCAGCTGATTCTATAGTCTGTTTCTAGAGAGAATGATTGGCGTCGTAGCTCAACACGGGGTGACTCACTCAAGTGACTTCTACCATTATTCCATTATACACAATACTGTCTCGGTTGATTCTATAGTCTGTTTCCAGAGAGAATGATTGGCGTCGTAGCTCAACACGGGGTGACTCATGTCACCGGAGCGACCTAGATATGAAAAAGAATGTGTTTGCAATTTTTGTAAACATGGGTCCTCCTGGCATGACAACGACCAAACCTCGGGGCAGTCGAAGTGAGTGAGTTCTAGCGAGTGGTTGAGTTCCTGCTGGTGAGTCCAATTTCCATGTATCTTATTATTTCCGATAGGCTCTCAGAGGACAACTTAATATTACAATAATTATTACACCCTTGATTATTTTTATTATAAATACATAAATATATTTTAAGAACTAGAATTATTTAATTCTTATTATTATCACTCATTTCTTTTCTTAAACACTAAGGCGCTTGTTGGAACTTTGTTAATGGTTCGAACTCTATATTTATAGAACCGCATCATTGGCAAGGATTCCGCTAACTTGTGTTCTTAGTCGTTCCACCCCAAAAAGAGACTAGGACTGCCGGGGTCGGTAACAAATGGTGGAGGTGCGAAATGTCCCCAAATTTGGTTAATATTTAATTTTGGTACATTTTATTTTGTTGTTATTACGTGAATGTTTGTGCAAGTTTCGTAATTATTAGGTTGCATGATTTTAAGAGTTTAAATATTATTTAAAAATAGGTAGCATATTTGTGTTAAATAAGTTTTTTTTTGAGCATTGACCTTTTATTTTTATAAATTTAATTATTCTCGTCAGTTTTTTTTTTTTTTTTTTTTTTTTTTTAATTGTGATTGGAAGGCTTTTTATGAGGAATTTTGTCAATCCATTATGACTTTGATAGGAAAGTAGGCTAGGTATGTTTAGTTTTTAGATAGTTTTTGTAGAAAAAAAAATAATAATAATAATAAAATGGATGGCTCAGAAGTAAATAGTGAATTGCCAATTAAAATTAAAGTACCTTTCTGTGAACCCACGAAATTTTCACCGAGTACATCAGATGTTAGAATATTTTTAGAAGATTACAATTTGTGTGCAAATTTAAATAGATGGTACGATGAGCTCAAATGTAATTTTTTCTCATTGTATTTGGAAGGATCGGCAAAAATTTGGTATAGTAATTTAATTAGTCAAGTAGGTCTTCAAAATTTAAAATGGGAGCATCTTCAAGAGCAATTTTTGAAAGAATATACTAAGGGTTATGAATCTTTAGTCTGGCGGGATAAACTAGAAAATAGAAAATTCGTAGAGAATGAATTGGCAGTTCACTACACCATTGAGATAATTTACTATTGTAGAATGTGCGATGATAAAATGATAGATTTAACGAAGTGTTATTATTTATTAAATGGTTTGCCACCTCAAATGGTAAAGGAAGTTATTTTGAAGGGGTATAGCAATTCCAAAGAATTAGTAGACGCTATAAGATTAGTAGAATATGCATTTGATAGGGCAGGATTGAGGAAAAGCTTGTTTTCTCCTACCCCAAGTAGTAATAAAGAATTAGAAACCTATCGCCAAAACAATATCAGGGAAACTAATTTTAGTAATAAGAAACAATATCACCAAAATACTCATAATAATATAAATAATAGAAATTCACGAGTGTCTGAAAATTGTCGATCAATATTTTTAAGTAGTAGTCACATAAATTTAGATGACACCTCAGTTTGTCAAGTCATAGAAAAGAATGGCCCCTCAAAAATCCGAATACTTTTTGACACTGGAGCAACAATATCCATAGTTGACTCAAAAGTCATTGACTTGAAAAAGGTAAATACTTCAAGTATGACTAAAATTTTCAGTGCGGGTGGTAGTGAGATGAGTTGCTTAGGTAAAACCACTATCTTCCTCACAATTAACGGAAGGCCATTTCAACAAGAAGTATACATAGTGGAAAACATAGAATCCAGTGATGTCATACTAGGTGTAGATTTCATGAATAAAAATAGGATCAATATTAATTTTGCCAGTAAAAAAATTAGCTATACCGATAGAAACAAAGAAGTTGTCCTATCGCAGAAAGTAGATTCTCAGGCACATCAGCAAAATGTATTGAATAGAAATGCTGATGAGAACTCATTCCTATACCGGGATATTGAACCGCGTGAAATAATAGTAGGTAACGATAACAATACAAGGTTGTCGATAAATAAGAGCCCAAAGGAGTCCTCTTTGAAAACTAAAAAAGGAGCTGAAGTAGGAGTAAGTGCTCTGGACATTATTAAAAATGTCAAACAAGTTAAATTGTCCACGGGACAAAATAGGAAACAGTGTACAAGTAAACTGGTGCTTAACGAGTACGATGGTGATTTATTTAAATCGCCAGAAAACTACTCACTTGTACATTGTATTTCTAATGATTGGAAATCGAAAGGCTTGGCCAAAGCGTTCAGAGACAAGTTTGGCAGACTAGAATTATTAAAGTCTGTTAAGGTTAATGTAGGTGAATTAGTGTTTTTAAAACTTACCTCTAGATTTATAATTTATTTAGTCGTGAAATATGAATATTCAGAGAAACCTAAAATAGAAAATCTTAGAAAGACACTAGAACAATTAAAAGAGTTCGTTCAAAAATATAACATAACTAAATTAGCGTTACCTAGACTGTGTAGTGGACCCGGTATGTTAGAGTGGTCTGTAGTGAAGAATATGATTGTTAATATATTTAGTGACGTCGAGGTAGAGTTCTCGGTTTATAATTTAGAGCGACAAGGTAACAAGAGATTACAGTTTACCGAAGAAAAAGAATTTTGCAAGTTAAATTTAGCTCCTATATGTGTTAATCAGGATGATGTTGTACCGGATGTTAACAACAATAGGAAATCACGAATGGTATTTTCTCATGACGATTATGTCCTTTTACCAAAGACAGAGTCTCTAGTTAGAATAGTGTCAAAATTCAGAGGTAAAGGTTATTTTCAGCCCAATGTAAGTTACCTAGAAACTAACAATATTTATATTGAAGATCAGGAAATGTCGGTAGGTTCATCAGATAATATTCTAATTATTAACCCTACAGGATATCATAAGTATGTAAAGAAAGGAGACTTGATAGGAATAATACAGGATAGAGAGAAAGATTCTCATCCAGAATTCATAAATACTATTGAGAGTGAACCACACGAGAAAAATATGAGTCAGCTAAAAGAGCAGAATTTAAATCTCAACAAACCCTTTAGAGATTTAGGGGGTAATACTGTAGATATTAATGAGAAACTTTCAAAACAGGAAAAACTAGCTATCAGGAAACTTTTGAATAAATTTATTCATGTTTTTGCCAAAAATGAGTACGATTTTTTGACTCCTAAATTAGACCCATACAAAATTGAGCTAGAAAATGAGGAACCAGTATATTGTGCACCTTATAAATTGAATCCTAAAGAGAAGTCAATTTTGGATTCAATAATAGATGAGTGGGTTAAAGTTGGTATTATGGAACCATGTTCCGAAGGGAGTGAATATTGTTCTCCTATGTTTTTAGTACCCAAGAAAGATGGTGGTAGGAGATTAGTGTGTGACTTTAGTCGCATTAATGAAAAAATAAAACGAGATGTGACACCCATAGGGAACTTCCAGACATTTTTTGACTGTCTCGAAGGAAGTAGGTATTTTTCTACAATGGATATAAATTCAGCTTTCATGAATATGCCATTAAGCAAAGAATGTCAGAAATATGCTACAGTGACATCTCATAGAGGTTTATTTAAATTTCTAAGATTACCCCAGGGTCTGAAAACTTCACCTACTGCATGGACCAGAGCTATAATTAAGGTCTTGAACCCGATTTTATACAGGGGAGTTGTGTGCTACATTGATGACATTTTATCTTATAGCAAGGATTTTTACCAGCATTTATCAATATTAGAAACCACCTTTACTAGACTTAAAATGAATAACCTTAAGATAAAAGCCAGCAAGTGTAAATTTGGCTATGATTCAGTAGATGTATTAGGTCACAATATCTCTGCCGCAGGAATTTTTCCGGCTCAGAAAAATATTGAAAGTATAAACAATATTGATGTAAAATCTTTGAATACACAACGTGGCGTACGAGCTTTCTTAGGAGCAATAGGGTTCTTTAGAAAATTTATAAGATCCTTCAGTGAAATAGCATTCCCGTTAACTCAGTTAACAAAAAAGGAATACGAGGGCAAGAAAATCACGTTGACTGAAGGTCAAACACAGGCTTTTTATAAGTTAAAAGCCGCAATAACGCAATGCCCGGTACTCGAATACTTTAAACCAAATAGAGAAACCATACTCTACACAGATGCTTCAGCATATGGAATAGGAGGTTGCCTAGTACAACGGGATAATGAGGGTAAAGAACACCCTGTAGCTTACATTAGCAGAAAGTTAAAAGATGTGGAGAATAGGTACAGTTCTTCGGAACTAGAATTGACTGCTCTCGTTTATTGTATAAACTATTGGAGGGAGTATTTACTCTTCCAGCATTTTACGGTTTATACAGACAATAGGTCGTTAGTACAATTGACAAAAAATGTTAAAGATAGAGGATCTCGTCTTCAAAGACTGGTCACAAAATTAATAGATTTTAGTTTTACTGTCAAGACTATTAGTGGCAAATCTAATAGGATTGCCGATTTTCTTAGTAGATTTCCAGAAGATAAATATGCTGAAGAAGATAAAATTGAAATGGAGTGCTTGAATATTATAGTAAAGAACTTACATAAATTACAGATGGAGGATGAATTTCTCTTTAACATTTATTCGGCACTTATAAACCCTGATGATGCAGACAAGAAATATTTTAGATTATCAAGAAATTATGTAATCCAGGATGATATAATTTATTACAAACATTTTTAAATATGAGAAACAATTGTTAGTAGCAGTACCTAATTCATTGGTTGATGAAATTTTAAAATTTTATCATGATAATTGTGTAAATGGAGCACACTTAGGTGCCGAGAAAACATATTGGAAAGTGAAGTTGAAGTATCACTGGCCTACTATGTTAAATGATATTAATAACTATGTTAAATCATGTGAATCTTGTCAGAAGAGGAAGGTACCTCGTACCGGAAAGCAGGGTCTTTTGCAACCTATCAAAGTACCAATCACAGGAAAACCCATTGGAATCAGTTTTTATAGACTTCATGGGTCCAATTAACCCAAAGTCAAAGAGTTGTCAGTATATTATTGTGTTAACAGATAGCTGTACGAAATTTGTTATTGCGAAGGCTGTTAGGGAAGCCACAAGTAAAGTAACAGCCGAATTTTTGTTGGATGTTATTACAACATTTGGTTGTTTTAAAGAGTTACATAGTGACAGAGGATCACATTTTGTTAATGAAACTATTAAACTATTGTGCAAAGCGTTGCAAATTAGTCATAAAATATCAAGTCCTTATAGGCCACAATCACAGGGTTCGGTAGAACGAATGAACGGCGTGATATGTGATATGATATCCCATTACGTTAATGAACAAGGATCAAACTGGGCTAATGTATTAAAGTCCGTAGTTTTTAGCTATAATAATTCGCCCCATCAAGTCACAAAATATACACCTAATTATCTTATGTTCGGTTTTGAACCAACACAACCAATAGAATTGGAGATTTTAACTCCTCAGGACGCTCAGCATGATGTCATTAAGGCCATTGAACTAATTAATAAAATTAGAAAAGAGGTCCCTAATATTTTGCACAAAGCGCAAAATAAGGAAAAGATTAGGTATGACAGAAATCATAAACATGTAGAATTTTACCCCGGACAGTTGGTTCTCGTTGAGTTTCCCAATATACATGATAGGAATAACTCGAAATTCAATAGTAAATTCAAAGGACCGTGGAAGATTTTAAGGAAAATTTCAGATGTGAATTATGTAATAAGATTAGAACGTAATGGAAAAATGATCGATGACGTAGTACATATTGCTAGAATAAAACCATTCCATAGTCGTTAATTTGCACAAAGATAATTTTATTAAGCATATTATATTCATGTAGAAGTTTTAGAAGTAAGGTACTAGAGTTTATAATCAGTTGGTAGATTTTAAGATGTTGTACTTTTAGTCTTAAGATATAAGTATACAAGTATATTAGTTTGCAAAATTATTACTAAAGCAAACTCGAAATTTGATACAAAGTAGATACATACGATTCTTGCACAAACGGGGCTCATATTTTTATTATTTGTTGACATTAGAATTTTTACTTAGCAGGAAAAAAAAAAAAAAAAAAAAAAAAAAAAAAATTGGTTTTGTTTACAATAGAACTCATTGTCCTCAGACGAGAGCTGTCGCTATCCATTTCTTGTAATCCTATATCTTAAACTCTTCATTTCCTTAGTCCTATTATGTTTCCGTGTATGAATGAATGACTGCAAGATAAAAAAATATTATATTTTACATGTTTTTTGAGTTCAATTTGTTATTAAATTGAGAATTGAAATAAAAAGTGAGTCAGTTCAATAGAAGATGAACATACAAATTATACAAAATTTAAAGCAGTATTAAAGAGAAGATGAGATTTCTTACAAGAAGGAATGATTAAAGGCTTCCAGCCAGAATTACACAAATCAAGAAGAAGTTAATATTTACATGCAGAATGTAAAGAAGTCTATCAGAAACACCACATTTGCAAGACAATCAAACGGAGATTATCAGTTAGAGCGGAAAAAATTTCATGCCGGAAGAATGCGGAATACAATAAATATAAATTACACTGAAGATGCAGTCTACATATGGATCAGCAAATACTTATAGCAGCAGAAAACTGTATGAATTATAACCAGTTGACATTGTTTGTTCCCATGAAATAAAAAAATGTTTTGTCTATTTGAAATTTTCAATTACCTATGTATGTTTGTCTCTTTGTATTCAAAAATAATCATGTATCTAATAAATGTGTTGCCGTATTAAACAATGTACTAATGAATAATTTCTTTTACAGTTGGCCAACTAAATAATTTATTTTATGGAAAGATGAAAATGGAACATATCTACTCGCGACATTCATAGTTAGAGACCTAGTTTTTGTTGACTGCAGCTTCAAAAACTTAAGTATCTGACTCAAGCACGATCAAACATACAAACATAATAATAAAAATAGAAAGTAGTAATTAGCACTTTTCAAAAATGATCCATTCTCATTTCGCCTCATGTACTGTTTATAATTATTGGTTGTTCTTTATGTTGATTATTATGCATTATTCATTTACCTTTATGTAACTATTTATCATTGTTTATTCTTATTGATTGAAAGTTTAGGCTACATTTAATTTTATGCCATTTGAGTAATATATTTTGTGTTTTATTACCAACTATTTTCCAGATGTCCTTTGAGAGCTCGACTGTTATTACAGTAAAACTTGTCAGTACAAACAGTACCTAACTTAAGAGAGACTAAGCAGAACTCAATTGACACTTCATATACGACGAAATAAGACTGCCAAACATTGTATGTAAATATGATGATTATCTTATTTAAGAAAATCATGCGTGATATGCTTCTGTGCAGTAACAATATTGATTAAGTAGAATGTTATGTAAAGTGTGTACTAGTGGTGTTATTGACTCGAATGCGAGTGCAATAATTTTGGGCATCTGAGGGATGTGCCAGAACCTGAGGGCAGGTTCATTTTTTGAAGGGGTGGTAGATTTGTCACCGGAGCGACCTAGATATGAAAAAGAATGTGTTTGCAATTTTTGTAAACATGGGTCCTCCTGGCATGACAACGACCAAACCTCGGGGCAGTCGAAGTGAGTGAGTTCTAGCGAGTGGTTGAGTTCCTGCTGGTGAGTCCAATTTCCATCTATCTTATTATTTCCGATAGGCTCTCAGAGGACAACTTAATATTACAATAATTATTACACCCTTGATTATTTTTATTATAAATACATAAATATATTTTAAGAACTAGAATTATTTAATTCTTATTATTATCACTCATTTCTTTTCTTAAACACTAAGGCGCTTGTTGGAACTTTGTTAATGGTTCGAACTCTATATTTATAGAACCGCATCATTGGCAAGGATTCCGCTAACTTGTGTTCTTAGTCGTTCCACCCCAAAAAGAGACTAGGACTGCCGGGGTCGGTAACACTCACTCAGGTGACTTCTACCATTATTCCATAATACACAATATATACTGTCTCAGTTGATTCTATAGTCTGTTTCCAGAGAAAATGATTGGCGTCGTAGCTCAACACGGGGTGACTCACTCAGGTGACTTCTACCATTATTCCATAATACACAATACTGTCTCAGTTGATTCTATAGTCTGTTTCCAGAGAGAATGATTGGCGTCGTAGCTCAACACGGGGTGACTCACTCAGGTGACTTCTACCATTATTCCATAATACACAATACTGTCTCAGTTGATTCTATAGTCTGTTTCCAGAGAGAATGATTGGCGTCGTAGCTCAACACGGGGTGACTCACTCAGGTGACTTCTACCATTATTCCATAATACACAATACTGTCTCAGTTGAGTCTACAGTTTACTCCAAGAGAGAATACCAGCATATAATATGACAAATCAGCTAATTCTAGAATATTTTAAGAAGAAAAGAATGCCATTTTCAGGGTTTTTTCAACAAATGTTTAATATTTCCAAGGAGACTCAACTAACGAGAAATTCAGCTGTACACTTCCATGGTTCGTTTTATTTGGATAACAATCATCGGCACAAATACGGCACAAATAAGGGTTGGGTGGAAGAGATTGCCACAGGCAATAACCCCGCCCTTTAGGTAGGACATTATTGTTATTTTCTTTTTTACTTATTTATTTTGTCATTTGTGTTTTTTTTTTTTTTCTTTTCTTTTCTTAATTTTATACTGTTATACCATTGTACTTTGTCCTCCTAATAAAGCTTAAAAAAAAAAAAAATATATACAAGTGTAACATATTTTTTTAGTATTCTAACGAAGCAATTTTGTTAGCTCCACATACAAGAACAATGATAGAAGATGTGAAAGTGAGGAAAAAAAAACAGATTAGAATACATTGAAAAAGACACTTAAAAACATACATAATACATCAATTGCATAAACTTACAGTTATCAAAAAATAAATAAAACAAAATAATAATAACAACAACAACAAGATTAAGGTGGTATTAATCCTAGTATCTCCTTACGTAGCATTTTGAATGAGAGAATTTAATTTCTAGATCCAATTGAGATGAATATAATGATTGAAAAGTAGCATAGCTGCAATACATGGTGAATTAAGGCTTTCGAGTAAACAGGGACAGTTTTTAATGAAAAACAAAAATTTTAGTGTCGAATTCTTAAGGTTTTTATGGGAACATTGATACATACGAGTATGTCGTCTGAGATATCAGAGATTGAGACTTAAATTAAGTCTCCTAGTAGTTATAAAATAAACAAGTAAGAAGACGCTTTAACATTATTTCGTATCGC
Source organism: Bactericera cockerelli (assembly GCA_024516035.1). Taxonomy (NCBI): domain Eukaryota; kingdom Metazoa; phylum Arthropoda; class Insecta; order Hemiptera; family Triozidae; genus Bactericera; species Bactericera cockerelli. The sequence continues at coordinate 43,421 of JAMCCL010000266.1, forward strand.
CATTCTCTCATGGGAAAAACTATATCAACAGCCTGCCAAGACAGTGGTGAAATATTAGACAGAAAATTATTTCTAAAAAACATTGGGCTAAAGTTCAAATAGAAAGTGTGAACCCCTATGTAGTTTTACTTTTACAGTAATAGCTCCACAGTGTACATGATCTAAAGGGTGTTATTAAAATATGGGACCAAAAATGAATTTATGCTGGAAAATGATAAAATGATTAGTGGCCATTGCGAAAATTAAGTTTTTGTGACAGGTAGAGAATACCAATCACCACCCTTGATCAGTCTTATTTTGTTTATATTTATTTTAAATAAGTTTGGTATTTTTTTTTTTTTTTCATTAGGTATGTAGTATGTACAGTATATTGTATCTATAATAATTATAAAACGTACTATTGGTCGCGTATTTAAAGATCACCCTGTATTAAACAGGACTAAAACACTAAATTTCCCATGCTGTGTGAGGTATGGGGGGCCCCAGGATAATTTGTTTACACACATGTCGCAATAGAAATACGAGACCCCAGCAAACAGATCAGTTCAGTAAAGAATTCACCACTGGATAAGGAAGGCATCAACCCGCAGTCCCCCGGTTAGACAGTAGCAGGATTCAGCCCGCACAAACGCAGAGACATTAAACCCGCGATTGTAGATTAGAGAGTCCAATGATTAATTGGGGCATTGTACCCACATGGGATCCAGTCAGTAGCTATTCCAGATAGAGGTAGCTAAGTGTAGCAGTTGACAATGGAGTATTCCAGATATGAATAATTATTGAGGTAGCTTTGTCTAACAGTTGACAATGGAGTAGCCATTCGAAATTAAATAATTGTAGAGATAGCAAAATAGGTATAGGAGCTAGAGCCAGTAGATAAGAATGGGCAGAAATTGTCCTTATAAATATACATACGGTAAGTGTGGGGGTTGTCTGGGGCTTAGGGCTATAGGTGGTTGGCTAATATTAGGTCTATTACGAGAGTCTAACATCTAGGCTGAAGAGAATATAGCAGCCACATAATAACAGGTAGTATAAGTGTAACAAGTACCGTAGAAATAGTCGTCATGTCTTCAAACTGTTTGTGTGGCTGTGGGTGACTGTTTGATGTTTAGGGCTATGTGTAGGCGACTGGCTGTCTACAGGAGTCTAGTGGTCTAGACTCACAAGAATATAGAGCCGCCATCGCCACCTAATGAATAAAGAGGTAGGATAGAACTACCATGGGTGATCATGATCAGAGATTTTCGTGAAACTGTGAGTGTGGGTGACTGTCTGGAAATGAAGTTGGGTGACTGTCTAATAACTAATAACTCTAGACTACCTCACGCTCCGAGATTGTCATCCAAATGTGAATGTGGATGACTATCTGGAAAATCAGATCTAATAAGTCAAATAACTTTAGACTACGGTACGAACCAAGATTGTCATCTAACTGTGAATGTGGGTCTATTGTGTAATAAGTCTGGACTCGGGACTGATCAGAGGTTCGGTCTAGGAGGGTGACTTGTCGCGACGACCTATCAACTCATAGCGATAAACTTTTAGATAAGGGTTTGACCTTTTATTTGACATATCGATCGCGAAATTCTGATGAGCCATTCTTGAGCTACGCCGGGTAAGGATAGAAAATATATGGGCGACAAAAAATATTTGGGTGTGTGTGTAGGTACTGTAGGTGTGTGTGTAGGTACTGTAGGTGTATGTGTGGGTGTTTGTCTGGGTGTGGGTGTGGTTGTGTTTGGGTGTAGGTGTGGGTATGGTGTGATGTGTGTGCGTTTTGTATGTTTAATGGGCTGGCGAAGCGGCGGGTGTAACCCACTAGTATACTATATATAGCTATCCTAGAATAGAAAGCTCACCTAATAGAAATGATTAATTGAAACAAAAATAAAGCAAAACACACTCATGCACTGTATATTTTATACACAACATTTCGCACTTTTCAAGTTTTCATTATGAAGGGTTTGGTGTATGCAGTGTATGCTCCTAGCTCGACATTACTTAGTAACCCATCGGTAGGAGTTGGTGTATTCAACACGCGATGAAGCTAACCATCCGACTAGTCTGGTTGAGTCTTCAGTTCTACTAGTTGAAACTAAATCATCGCTGACGATACCGTTTTTACTATCGTGACCTAGAATTTATTGTAATAATAGTAAATTATCACTGTTATAATTATTATAAAAGTTGAGCGTTGTTTATTCTGTCTTGACGGATATCAGGTGGGCGGCACATCCTGACATCTCCCGACAGACCCATCTTTGACCCAACCAACCCGCCTTCTCTTATTCATGCATGTATAATTATAAAGATGTTGTATTAGTTAGTGGGTATCCGTTGGTAAGCCTGCTTGCGAGGCCTCAGTCGCTGCAGAAAACTTTTCATAGCTTTTTAATTTTAACTTTTTAATTTTGCACTTGTACAGGTAATCATAGTGTTTTTTTTATATATAAATTGACTATGCATGAGATACATCAGTGAGTAAATCCCTAGGGTATTTACCTTGAGATATGTTTGCATATGTATTGAATTATTTTAAATGCACAAGAAAAGTTCGAATGTCTACTGCCATACGAACCACATAGGTCACCCCCGTGTATAATAATTATGTTGATGTCGATTCTAGTGTCTATAAAATAGCATCTCCAGTGTCTCCAGCATCTCAAATAACTATCTCCTAGATCTACTCGTAGATCTCTATCAGGTATACAGGGTGTATTATTTATTTCAAAAGATGCCTAACCACAAATATCATCATTTTATCTTTTGCAATCCGTAGCTGAAACTGGTGCGTCATGTACAAAAACCAATAGAAGCGTTATCCATACGCTGTTGGGTGAAGGTAGCTTATATCTTCGATCAAGAACAATCAACAGTAGGTAGGTATGTCCATCCCCGTCTAATGGCAAACTTTCTGATTTTAAACATTGATTGATGTTTCAGCAACTTCATGTTATTCGTAATACCAATAACATGAAGAAGGCAGTTACTCTCCATTCGCTGGAAACCTAAAACCAACTACACATATTAACCTCGCCTAGCATGGGTTGGGCCAGGAATAGCTAGAATCTCAAGTTTTTGAACTTGAAAAATATACAATGGTGTCAAGCATCTCTCCCTGGTGGCCATCCTTGCATCTGCGGTAAAACTGTTGACGAAAGAGCCATCCATCCTTTGAGTTGCCAGAAAAGTATAGGAAGATTTCCTCGCCATGCTAGTTTGAATGACATAATAAAAAGAACCCTCACTCTGATCGATATTCCTTGTCACTGGAACCCCCCGGGGTTTAGTCCTGAAAATTATCTAGACCCGAAAAAATTTAAAAATCATCCCATGGTCCAACGGCGTTTTTTGAAGGGGATGCTACATGCAGCGATACCCTAGCCCCCCAAAACCTTCCGCTTCCCAAAATGTAAATGCTGGAGCACCGCAAGAGAGAGCAGGTAAATAAACATAGAAAAAAACTCCATCTAGAACGACAAATTTCATTTGAAAGCTTTTGCAATTGAAAAAATGGGGCCGTTTTTTAAAGAACAAACAAGGGTAGAAGAACTGAAAAGACCTTGTAAAGAGACGGAGACCCCCAAAACGGGAAAATTTTTGCTGCAACAGATAAGCCTTGCAGTTCAACGAGCAAGCTGCAAGCGTTTTGGGTTGCATCCAAAAAATGATGTCCTGAAAAATTTTTTTTCTTAATATATAAAGCAAATCACCCGACCACCACTACGATCAATCGCTCTACACCCAAACCGTAAGTCCTAGGAAACTGAAATTTGGTAGTACTTTGTCTTATAGTCAGATGTGCAATAAACGGGATTTTTCGAATTCCCACTACAACACCTCTTTGGGGAAAAAGTTTTTTTGCTTTACGGCCATCCCCCGGCCCGCAAAACGGGGGACGCCCGCAGGTTTAAAAAAATTATAAAATAAAAGAAAAAAAAAAATGGTCATCTTTTCTATTTTAAAATCAAATTTTGTTGCTTAATTCAATAGTAAAAAAAAACCCGGTCCGGTTGGTACCCTTTAAAGGCCCCGCGCTTTCCATCCAAGGTGGACTACTACCAGTATGAAATGTAAGACTTTGAATTTTTTTACTTGATCAACCCTCCTGCATTAGAGTAAGGGGTTACGGCGCTAGTCTCGAATCCGAAGCGAGAATCCGTTTCAATAGGGATTTGAGCAACCTGGACAAAATAGGAAGAGTTTAAATGGGCCCCTGAAATAAAAAATGTATTTTTAGATAGCCAAAACCCTGCCGCACATTTTTTAGCTCATCATTGTCATTAGCAAGTACTCACCTGTGAGGGGCTTTAAAGTGCCCCGTTCATCCAGAGAATTTCACTACTACTAAAACTCCTTAATCTAATTTTTT
>JAMCCL010000267.1:0-47789 GCA_024516035.1 Bactericera cockerelli
CCCCAACCATACCTAAATCTATTATCTTTTATTTCAGACACCTCTCCTCAGCCTCCCCAGCAGAACTACTCTTCTTTCACCCCCGACACCCCACCCCAGCAAGCAACTAAACCCTCTGCCTCCACCCCCTCCCCTGCAGCTTCATCGGATAGCTCCCCCACCACAGGAACCACCCCCGTCAACAAGCTAACCTCCCAGCAGATCATGAACATAGATGTGTCGCTACTGCAAGGTAAGGGACATTCTTCTAGTCACGTTGGCCACAATACCAACATGCCAGTAATTATTCTGTCTCCTTTTGTGTGCCTGTATTACTTCAACTCGTATTTATTTCAACTCGTATTTATTGTTCCATATTATTTTGTATTTTCCTTTCAATCTTATGTTTTTTCTGTATTTCTTGGTGTGTATTTTTTTGTACTTTTTGTATGTGGATTTTATATAATCTCCATTGTTGGTAAAACTATTGATAACCTCAACTTTTCTGATCTTAACCAGCAAATATTGTGCTATATTTACTTGTGCCATGTAAAAACTATTAAATAGTCAAGTACTAAGAGCTTGAAATGAGTCTTAGGAGATGATTAGTCAATTCAGTTCATTTAAAAGCGATTGATATTGGAAAAAGAAACTGTTCTAAGTTTCAAAATTGAAAGAGAAAAACTAAGCCTTAAGATTTAATATAGGATACAATACAACACAAATAATCGTTTTCTATCTTATATTATGTATACACACTTTATTCAAAAAAAAATATTAAACTATAACACAAAGACTTCATTCAATGAATTTGCCCCTCTGAATGGCCAGGCTTACTTTCTTTTTTATTTTAATAATTTATTAAACCTTTGTTATTTAAAGTAGAAGTTGCATCATGCATGTATATTAGTTTGAATGTATGTTTTTCTATAAGTTTAGGTAGTCCCTTTTTTTGCAATTTGTTTACTTTGATCGTTGAAACTAAAAGAGACTACGTGGGCTAATGGTTATGAGCTTTTATTTTTAAATTACTTTTTTACCTGCATGTTAAATGTAACTTATCTTTTTAAATACTACACCTATGCTACTGCACTTTTATTACCTTGACTTATACATATGTATACTGTTTTTTTGTATTTTAGTTTTTGAAAATACATCATTTATTTATTACTTTCATTTTGTGACCACCATAACCTTAAGTAGTTGGCTCACTCAAATTGCAAGCAAGGTTCAGTCATAATTTTCTCTGTACTTTAAATCTCAAGAGGTCCATTCTGAAAAATGAGTAGTTGCTTATATTTAAACATGACCATTGTGTCTGAATTATGGAACAATAAGACAGATTTGAGAGAATTGTAATTCTCTTCTACCCACTAACTTTGTGATAAAGAAGCCCAATTGCATAATTTCTAATTGATGGATTTAATCATGCAAGAAATGAACACTTTACACAATCAAATGGCTAATGGCCGATTAAGTTCACTATTAAATCTGTTTAGTGACAATGTGGTCCATAAAGAGTAACACAAACACATTTATTATTCTCATTTACTAATTTTCATTATATTTTGTGTGATAATTTCATAGTTTTTATTCAAGAGTACTGTATTTTTTATTATTTAAACACCTTTCATATTTTCAAAAGTTAGTTAATTTTATTCATTTTTTGTGTTATTTTTATTTGTTTTTAACACTTTATTGTTTTATTTGAAAGTTGTGTGTTTTAGTTTATTGCTCTTGATTAGCAGCAAAATCCCTCCTAGTCCAGACATAGAGGCACCATCTACTAACATTCTATTGAAGGATCATGACAACATAGTTTCACTGTCCGAAAAAAAAGGTAAAATTCTAAGTCATTTAGAAATATTTATTCAAGACACAGTCATGTGATCAAATTGTCAATATTTCGAGTGTTGATTAGGATGAAGATCAACAGTAATTGAGAATTTAATAACATAATTTTAATAACATTAGTAATGAGTTGAAAATTTAAACAAGGACAAGACAAAGGTAAGTTGATGTGCTACTCTCACATTATTGTTGTCTTTCTCGTAAGAAACAAGAAAAAGAGAAGGTGAAGATCGAAAACAACAACTGTAGGCTTGGGAAAACTAAAGTGACATGTAAAATTAAAGAAAGCAAAAACTATGGAACAATAGAATATGTTCAAAAAATTATAGGAGAACAAAAATCTCCATAAGACTGCACCAGAAAATATGAGGAATAATTATGTAGAAAAGTTTAAGACAAATCGTGTGAAGCCTAAACTGCAAAAATGAGATATTGTGCCGAGTCTCACAGTCTAAACAAAATTTCATTAAATTAATTGTTGTAATATATAGAGTGTAAATGATTAGGGAGGAAGAAAAGGACGTGTATTTTAAATGAACAAGAGCATGGCTACCAACAATTCCTTGTCACCTTGAGCAGAGGCTGGTAACCATGGTAACCTTGCAGCATGTATGTGAGTTTACTTTTGTAGTTCTAGTTATTCTATTCTGTGTTGACTGGCACTCATTTTACTTCCAATAATTTCTTAATATTAGAAATCGGAAGTATTTTATCTTAGTAATGCCTTGTGCTCAAAACCCCAAGTTCTGATGTTAGTTGATCGCACATAGAGATAATATACAGGGTGGCCCATTTTAAATGACGCACCCGTTTTACTCGGCCCCTGTTGGAGATACAGAAAATTTATTCTGAGGACTTTTTCATAACTCGGAGGGGGAAATCTCGTGGTGACCTTGGATTTTTTCTCAAGGTCACCCTTCAAGGTCAGATCAAGGTCAACTTCATTTTCTTAAATAGAATGACCCATTTTTATTTCATATTCGTAATCTACGTGAATTTCTACATTCATTACACTATTTACTTGCTATCTCTCTATAGCCAATTAAAAAAGAAAAAAAATTGAAATAATAATGAAAATGTGCTACAACGTAGTAAGTATCATGTAAAATAATATCAATAGATGAATTGGCCAAAATTACAAATAAAGAAGCTCCAATTACTCGCGAGGACATGATGGAAAGAATCCAGAGAGCATGTGAGCAAATACCGGAGATTGTGTTGTTGAAAAGATGGGAGGAGTTTGAGAGGCGCGTTCAAATGTGTCTAGAGGCCGATGGGGGTACGTTCGAACAACTTCGGCGGCGATAGGTGCCAAGTTAGCAGGTAAGAAGAAAGTCAAACACACAAATCAATTGAATTCAGTCTTTGAAGAAAAAAGTTCATTCCGGAAAATTTCAATTTTTTTTTCTTTTTTAATTGGCTATAGAGAGATAGCAAGTAAATAGTGTAATGAATGTAGAAATTCACGTAGATTGCGAATATGAAATAAAAAATGGGTCATTCCATTTAAGAAAATGAAGTTGACCTTGATCTGACCTTGAAGGGTGACCTTGAGAAAAAATCCAAGGTCACCACGAGATTTCCCCCTCCGAGTTATGAAAAAGTCCTCAGAATAAATTTTCTGTATCTCCAACAGGGGCCGAGTAAAACGGGTGCGTCATTTAAAATGGGCCACCCTGTATGTCCTCGAAGAGCCAAGTTTAAAACTGCAGATCCGTAGAGACCATCAGTGATCAAGGCGTCGGTCTGGTAATCCAGAGCTCGCGGGTTCGAAACCTTGACAGGTACATGACAAAGTATCTTTTCATTTGGGATTTTGACCACAGAAAAATACGACTCTGTCCTACTACTGGAGTAACGGAACTTATGAGTCCTACTTGTTCAGTATAAATAAGACGACACTGTTATGTTCTTCCCCACAGAGTGGTGTTTCAAGAAGCCACGCACGTACACCTGGCACCCGGACACAATGAAGGCTGCGATACTAGCTGTGCAGAGTGGACGCAAGCTGCGTGAAGTATCCCGCTCCTTCAACCTGCCCTACTCTTCTATACGGAACCAACTCTTTAAACTGAGTCAAGTCAGTGCGGGATCCAACTCCACCCCTGCTGTATCTCTCAAATAGAATACGGAACCAACTCTTCGTCTGGGAGTAAAAACAAGAAGTAGAAATTCTAAATTTAATAAAGAGGCAAAATAGGAAAGAGTTTTTTTTTCCCCTCGAGAAGAAAATGACATAATTTGTGTTCTGACTTTGCACCAGCTGCAATGTCATATTTCTACCTAATATAGGTAACACTAACACAGTCGACTCCATGTTAAGCCACATGCTTTAACCTGTATGAAATTTATATTTTATATGTATTGTATTAAATCATATTTGAATCAGTAAATTATTGCTTATTCATCCATGAAAAGCAGACAAATATTGTTGTAGTAAAAATAATAACTGATCAGATTTGGATACTATTGTATGTATGTATAAAAAAAAATGTCCCTCGAAAAATCACAAATCGTATTGAATCCAATATAATCATATTCATTTAATATGTATGTTCTAGTCTTTTTCACCTAGAAAAAAAATATTTTTAAGAGCAAGTGCAATTTTCTTTATAAATACCAGATTTTGGCCATGAACAACATTACCTGCAACTTGGTCATATTGCTTTTATAGATTTTTTTCTTATTCAGAAAAAATAGAAAGATTAATTTCATTTTGTAAAAACTTGAATTTGTGTGTACTTCATCAACAACGTTCATCTTGAAACTTGAACTCAGAGTGAACATAGTTTTGGTCTAGAAACTTCAGAGTTCATTAACATTCAGAGTTAAAACTGCAAGTGAGCTTCTAAATTCTATTTGATGAAATTAATTTTCAGTGTAAATAATCTTGAATAAGTCATTAATTGTACTTACTATTGAACTGTACTTATACGAAACTTTTTTTCTACACTTTTTTGTTTTAATTCAACTTTTAGTCAGATGTTTATTTATTTTTTGAAGTTTATTTCTTTTTTCACGTGTAATATTTTTCCTGTGTTTTGTTTAGTTTTTTTTCATTATTAATTTTATTTTTGTATGGTATATCCTTACATTAATACCCACCCTACTTGTGTAGAACTAGTCTTGCTAAATCTTCCTATAAGACCCAGAAGATATATTTAAAAGAAATTGTGTAAATCTTTTGTTTAAAATGCGAGAGAGAAAAAAATTCTTTAGTGTTTCTAGGTTACATTTTTCGATTCTTGTCGATATTTTTTTTTCTCGTTTTTTTATTATTTTTTTTTTTGAACACTTCTCAGACTCTCTTGTTCACTGCTAGTCGTAATATTTTTTAACTGTGTTTCTTAGGCAATTTTTTAATTTATTATTCCTTAGCCTTTAACTGGTATCAATAATGAACAATGTTTTTGTACTCACGGTTTTATTTTGTTTGATTTTTGTAGAGTAAAAGGGATAAGAGTGCAAAGTTTGCAGAGTCGGAACTTGTGTATTGATACACTTAGAATAATTGTAATAAAAAATAAAGAAATACTTTTACTAAGTTTTAAGTGCATAACTTTGTCTCAGTCAAAGTTGTTTGTAAAATAACACAAACTACTACATTACACCTTACACAGGACACGTAAGGAACCCAGAACATTGCCTCTGGGCGTTCAAGCTGTTTGATACCCATATCAATTCTTCCACCACCATGACGCAAAAGACTCATGGACACGGAAAGTAAAGTATGTACTTTTAAATACATAATAGAATAGAATAGTCTTTGTTTGCTTAAGAAGTTCAGTGCAATGTACAATTTTACCTCTAACTGTTTTCAGTAAGGTTACAGATAGTGATTTTGTCCAATAGTTAAAATTTTGATGTATTCATAACTTTATGTGTTGAAAAATAAAGACTATTCCATTTTATATTAATATTTCAGTTTAAAATCACATGAATTAACAGAACTATGTCTTGGTATATTCATTTTTGTTCATTCCAAGATGAGTTGCACTGAATTTGTATTTGTTGCTATTAAATAAATAGATCTCTTTGCATTGAATGCGTCTGATGAAAAGGGAACTCAGCATTTTTAATATTTTGAATGCTTTCTTCTACAAGCTATTTCAAAATTGTCTCTAGTTTCGTCTCTGCATTTTCTTGGGCGCAATGTGCATATGCATATACATTATAACTCTACGTACTTAGGTTTAGTTAAAATAATTCTAGTTATTAATATTATTGACGTATCTAAAAAAATAATTATTGTAAGTTAAATTATATTCTTATGGAAAACAAATTGCCTCTATTTATGTATACAGACAAAAATAATAAAGGACGGAATAAGAAAAAAAAATCTAGTTTTTGTTTTTGAGCATTTTGCAATGGACTCTTTTATTTATTTATCTCTCTCTCCCTCCCTCCCTCCCTCCCCTCTCCTCTCACCATTGAACTATACCAACATCAAGTAGGTTTGGGAAATGCAAATTGAAAGAAAAAGATCTTTCTGCAACTGACCCTTCCATCGCCTTCTCCCTCTCTTATTCCACCTCTTTCTATATCATGTCCTGTTTTATCTTATGTATATTTACTGTCAATCTTACAGTCGAACCTGGTTATAAGAAAAACCTTTATAATATAAGAGAAAAGTTCCAGGTCAAACTTAACCTCTTTACAGGAAAAACTTGGATATTACCGAAAAAAAATTTCTATTATAACCAGGTCGACTGTTTATAATAACAAGAGATTTTTTTTATTAATAATACTAACAATTTCATATTTAATAACCATGGGTGCATGAAATTTCTCTTCGATAAATAACAGTGGCTGTTGATCACTTATTTTCTTTCGTATTTTTCTAATTGGGAATGGTTTAACATTGGTAATGGGCTCTCCTTAATTTTAAAACCTTTTTTAACTGTGGTAGTGGTTCATTAATAATGGTCTTTTTTTTACCAGAATAGCTCTTGGGTGCATGGACTTTTAACCTCGCTTGGTGACTTCTTGAAAACACTTTTGGTAAGTTACCTTTTATGTTTCGTCTTTCTACTTGTTTTAGGTTATGTAAGAAGTCCATGGATATTTTAAATAAACATACTTTGTCAAAAAAAATTAATAGACGTCAGAGACTATAGTAGTTCCTCTCCCTACAGAATCATGTATAATACATGTTTTGTTGGTATCTAAATTTTGTTCGGTAAATATTCAGTTTAGAAGGCAAGCTTATTACTACAATTTTTGCGCAAGGTATATTCCATCTTCCAAAATCTAATGTATATAGGAGACTGATTAACTTTCGCAAAATATATATACAGGGGGGGCAAAAGTCTGGAAACCCCTGAATAACTTTCGAATGGCTTCTTCGGTAAAATTGAAATTTTGTACGGTAAACCGTGCTAATAAGACCTTCTTTTAGTGTGGGGTCGATTTTTGTTACCGACCCCCATGTCTGGGCCAGGGGGGCCAACTTCATTTTTTTAAATACGAACCCCCACCTTGCGATACATTTTTGAAAAGGTCTTTAAATAAAAAATACATTAGTGCAAATTTTATTTTTTTAATATTAAACTGTTTGCAAATGGCGTCCAACTTTGTGTATGCAGTAAAGTAGGTTCTGTTGTATGGAACCCTACCACTAAAGTTGACTCTAAAGAGCTAGAAAGAGTGCAAGCTCGATTTCATCCGGTACTTATTTAAAAAACTAAATGGGTTCTACCCATTATACCCCAACTACATCGAGTATGATCTGCTCACTGAAAAACCTCCCCATCCAATCACTTGAGGGGAGGAGACGAAATGACCTGATCAAACTCATTCAAAACGTAAGTACCGGAAAACTGTGCAGCCCTTACATATACCAGATAATACTCCAGTGCCGAAAAACAAATGACCCCCGACTAAGAATGACTGATAACAGGGCACAGCCATTTCAAATACCCCGTAAAGACAACTATACTTATAAGTCCCCAATAATACAGGCGCTTAATGTATACAGGGTGTCCCGTATACAGATGCAAAATATTTTGAGGGTAGGTTCAGCCCACCGTGAACTATCATATGAGCGAAACTTGCAGTGGGGCATTTTGCTTCGTTAAAGAGTTATGGCCAAATCCCTGTTTTTTCCCACAGGTCTAGAGGTCAATTGGATCGATGCACGTTTTTAAAGAAATGATAGCCAGTAAGTAATTTTTGACTTCATGTATGGATAGTCATGCATATTTCCCTTGAAATGCAGTTGGTTGCATAAAAAAATATTGAAAGACCAGAGAGATATTTAATCATAAGTTCAATACTTTTCTAAAATTTGATTTTTCCCTGTTTTCCCTTTCGTGAATTTAGAGTACTTCTACAATTGCAATTCTGCGTATCACTAGTTAAAAAAAATACCCTATTATGTTTAGTTTTAGAAAAAAGAAAGCTCATTTATATTACTTTAAAGATCATGGAACGCAGTACACACAAAGCTCAAAAAACACTTCTGAATCATGATGGAAAATTCAAAGTTGGCTGAATTTTAACAGAATTGGCGCGTAATTTGAGGTATAAATACACTGCTCTGGGATGTTTAACAGAGGGAAATTGATCATTCACAGTGGTCGGTCGGTGTGAACTTTTATGTGAATGGGGTTACGGAATCACATAGTTATCATGAGGAAAAATGAGAGAGGCTGCAACGAAAGCAGCAACCAGTGGTGTAATTATGGAAAAAGAATACACATGGAGAAAGACTCTGCGCTACCAACAAAAATTATGATTTTATTTTTAGAAGTAAAATTAAAAATATCATTTTTGTGTTTATCACAATCATGATATCAAAAACATAACCAATAGTGCCGAAAAATAACCTTCGGTAAAACTCGAACATCCAACCTTAAGGTTACTATTATTATTAATACTTTATTTTTATTTTATAAACAATTGGACCAAGCTTTATTTACATTTTTTTTTACAATGAACATGGTAACAATTTGTGAAATAAATATAAACAAAGACTGATCAAGGGTGGTGATACAGTGATACATGTTTGTAGTTTATTGATAAACTACAAACATGATACATTCTGCAACACAGGACATGAAATGAAAAGAACCCAAAAGAATATGTAGCGAACCAAGGGCGAGGTTTAAAACTTGTGGCTTTCTCTTCCACCGAACAAATTGATCGCCTTGTTATTTTAACTATTAGATTTAATTGATAATAGTTGGTTAATAGAAACTAATTGTACTCAGAAAATTTTCATTTATAACTTGCAGTTGGCGCAAAAATAGTCACACAGACCGCTTCAGGAATCGAGTGTTCTTCAAAATGCAATAGCGCCCAGATTCAAAATTTGAAAGATGTGTTTCTCTCCTTCTGGTGCCGTTTGATAAGGCGTATCTCATTAGTTCCTTCACGCGTCTGAAAGTCTGAAAAAAAAAAAGAAAGAAACCCCTGAATATCTTTCGGAAAGGCTTTCTCAGTAAATTTAAAATTGTGTACGGTAATTCTTGGTAATTAGACCTTATATTAGAATGGGACCGATTTTTTTTTACCGGCCCTCATGTCGGGGCCAGGGAGGCCAACTTCATTTTTTTTAATACGAAACCCCACCTTGCGATACATTTTGGAAAGTTCTAATTACCCCGACTTACCGTGCACAATTTTAAATTTACTGAGAAAGCCCTTTCAAAAGATATTCAGGGGTTTCCAGACTTTACTGCATACACAAAGTTGGACGCCATTTGCAAACAGTTAATATTAAAAAAATTAAATTTGCACCAATGTATTCTTATTCAAAGAACTTTCCAAAAATGTATCGCAAGGTGGGGGTTCGTATTTAAAAAAATGAAGTTGGCCCCCCTGGCCCCGACATGGGGGCCGGTAACAAAAATCTTATTAGGCCCCTTAAAATAAAGGTCTTATTAGCCCAGTTTACCTTACAAAATTTTAATTTTACCGAAGAAGCCATTCGAAAGTTATTCAGGGGTTTCCAGACTTTTGCCCCACCCTGTATACATATGTATAATTGTATATATAAAAAACACACTTCTGTGTATTTTGTTGCCTAAACCTAAACTGAATAAATATTCACCTGTTGTTCAGGTGAATAGTGCCGGTCTCTTTATGGAACCATCTCTGAGCTTGTGTGAGGTAGTTCCCTACAGAACCATCATATTTTATAAACCATGTTTTGTTGGTATCTACATTTTGGTTTAGTAAAACTCCATATGATTAAGTATGTTATGTCCCTATCTTTACAGAACCATCTCGGGACCTGAGTCTGTGCGAGGTAGCACAGATCATCTCCGAAGCTCTTCTACCGCGGCCACTTCTACCGTCGCGAGAAGATGACCTACAACAAGAAGCTGATGTGGAAGTGCGTCTGCTACTCGCGGCTCAAGTGCCATTCCCGCGTGCACACTTTCGACGGCTACATCATCTACAGCTCGGACACACACAATCATCCGCCGCCAAACGAGATGGATCCGTTCTCGCCGCCAGTGTTGAAGGATGCGGCAAGATCTATTGGTGCACTAGAAAGTGGTAAATCCAAAATACCTGAGAGTGCTAGATCTGATAAAGCTAGATTGCCCGATAGTGTTAGATCTGATGGGACTAGACTACCAGAGATTGCTAAATCTGATAGTTCTGGCTGCCAGATAAAACTAGACTTCTCAGTAGTGCCAAACCCAACAAAACAAAAGAATTGTTCGTAAACAAAAATACTAAACTGAGTCTCACGAAGAACATTTGTATGAATCTGAAGAACATAACGAAACCGCGATCTCTGACAGACATTTGTCCAATCCATCACAGGACGATGCGGTGTCTCAAGGAAATGATCAGGAAAACTTCGGAAGAGTTGAGCTCTGACGGAGCGGTGATTCTGCCCTGGTTTTCAACTCTACCATCACGGAAATACCGAACTCACTCGGGAAAATGACCAAGTGTGCCGTCAAGCAGGAGATTGTGACGTGCACCCCAGAAATCTGTTAAGTCATAAGTTTTAGAACCGTTTGAGTCTTAACATTTTTTTTACTTCAAATTGTTACTGTTGTGGCCTAAGCTATGCCGCTTTCTCTTGTAGTAACAGAGCTTGTTCTTAAATAATAAGAAGTGTAATATTGAAACACTTTTATTTTATATGTCTAGGATTTGAAATTTGATTACTTACTTTCCCGACTCGAGTTTCATCTATTTCATAGACTTTATCAAGGGAACTCAGAGTTCCATTCATAAAGTCTATGAAATAGACGAAACTGGGGTCGGGAAAGTAAGTCATCAAAAATTTGAATCCTTGACATTTATAAGTGTTTCAATAATAAATTCACATTAGGATGTCTAATATAAACACCATGTTCAAATAATAAGAAGTGATAGATTTCAATAGGTGTTTCATTTTATTCCAATTCTTGAGAAGTATATTCTTCACTAATTTCCTCTCACATTCACCTATAATTTATCTACATCTATTTATTTTGTAACATATACGTAATTTTTTCCAGTATTATACATAACGTATGTACATATGTCTACATGATACCTTTATTTTTTATTGGTCGTTTATAATATTTCTCTCTCTTCTTATTCCTTGTCAAGGTTAAAAAATAATTTGTGTGATATACTATTTTTTACTTTTTTGTCACAGTTTATTACTTCTATTATTTTATAATTTGTTCTTGAATATTTTGTTTATTCTCAATTAATGGACCCACCCACCTAATATGGCAATATTTGATCAGTTTTATAATTGTAATTATAAAACTGATGATAATGCTAAGTTTTTTTTACTTTAAGGAAAGTAATGGAATTTTACTTTGTCTCTCTGTTTCCTGCAAGTATTACTTCCGAGAAATTTCTAATATTAGAAATCGGAAGTATTGTGTTCGTTTTTGTAAAAAAAAATATTTTTTTTGCTCCGATTTCAATTTTTTTCATATTTCTGGACGTTTTCATAACCTACTGAGTAAATTTGGTTTTTGTGTCCGTCTGTCGGTCTGTTAAAACGATTCCTTGTAACGCGCAAATCTCGGAAACTACTCAACCGATTTTGATGAAATTTTGTACACATCTAGGAGACATTCTGTAGATGGTCCCATTTAAAATTAATCGAATTCGTACTAGCGGTTCTTGGTGATAGAGACCATGCGCCTGACCACTAACTTTTTACTTAAACGCTTATATCTCGTGAACGGTACACCCGATTTCGATGAAATTTTGTAAGAATATGCATATTATTGTTTTACATAGTTTATTTATATTTATTTTCAATATAATTATAATTTAACTCTGATATTTAAGAAATTCCGAAATTTGGACAACAAAGTAAAAAAATAAGGACCACGACTTGCCGATACAGAATTTTTTGTGGAATCTAGAATGTAGAAAAAACGATATTCTACCATATAAAACAAATTGAAGAAAATCGGTGGAGCCGTTTTTGAGATACAAGTAATTTTCTATAAAATCTCAAAATTGGCACGTGTTTACAATGTAAAGCAATCACGAGGAAGTTTTGTGTCCATAATTGGCAGTGTTTTTTTTTTTTTTTTTTTTTTTTTTTTAAGTAATTTCTCTCCAATAATTTGGGAGAATTGATATTGTATAGATTTTTAAATTTCATTTCATAATCCAGAGAAATTTTTTCCCCCTCTGAAAAAATGTACGATTTTTTTTTCATTTTTCAACATAGAAGGTTTAGTCCCGTTAACGACGAGTTCTGAGTATATTTCTTTCAAAATGTATATTTTTCAGTCTGTGATGTTTTTCTTTTTGCTCTCTCTGTGTACAGATAGGTAAGTATTTCATCTAGGAAGTAAATAAGTCTGCGGTTTTTTTTTTACCAAAACGTAATTTATGTTTAAATTGGAAAGTAGACCCAATCCCAGGGTAGATCAGATACATTATAATGACCAACATTTTTTTTTTTTTTTTGCAAACATGCATTTTTGGTTTTGCGATCTCCTCTTTTTTTTCAATAAAAGATCTCGTCTTGATTTATTGATGGTAAAATAAAATGAATTATTTTTAAATTGAAATACCAATACCTACATTATTAATATATTCTTTTTTAAGTGTATTTTTTATTAGGTATTCTTTTCTTAGACTGTTATCATCCACTCATTCCATTTACATACACAAATATATCTATCTTTATACCTTAGTTTGTGTTATTTTTCCTTTGTACAATTTTGATATGAAATTTGTCTTCTTTTTCAAGTCTTACATTTATTAACATGCTAGACTTCATCTAACTTAGTACAGTTGTAATTTCCAGAATTCTTTTGATTGCCTGGGAAAGTTGATTAAAATTGGGAAACACATTAGAATACATGTTTGCGTTGTTGTAAACTGGTAAATTTACCACAAACACTGCGGATAGTGAATTTGTGGAAGCAAATTTTAACAGATTATTCTCTTAGAACCAACTGAACCACAATTCCTAACTACTGTGAGGTTTAATTTTAAATAATATCTTTTATAACTAACAGCTAGCTGGGATGGTTATAGCTCAGCAGATCTTTTCATCTTAGCACTAGCTAGATCTCTCTTCTAAAGCACAGATTCTATGGCAAATAATGAACGAGCTAAAAGAATAGTGAAGAAGCAAATTGAAGCGAACCTCTGTGTTGTATTCATTGTGTCTACTGCTCAGTCGGGAGGTCTTCTGTTCATACCCAGGGTTGGGTAGTATTCTCTGTTAAAAAAAAATCTGTCATCTCTCACGTAAGGTTGATGAACAGCCCAACCCAGGTTAGTTGAGGAAAATGTGGGTAGGTAGCTACTGCAATTCCCAGCAAGCAGAGGGTAAAATCCCTGTTTCAGGACATATTAAACCTAATCTGAATGATTATACCCGCCTTGATTTATATGTTTTCCTAATATTGTTACAGTTTCAGACTGAGGAGCAATATTGTTACCTAGGTTCAATAGGGCGGGGTACTCATAACCGGAGGTAGGTAGTTCGAGTCCCAAGTTCAGCAGAGTAAAGCGAGTAATTTTATTGTGGCATCACAATAGTGATAAACACAAATATGAAATTTTTACAGATTTAGTAAATAAAAATGTACAGATCCAGAGTTCATATCCCTACCAATGCATGGATGTATTCTAATGTATTTAAGTATTTGACTACATTACAACTGCTAGCTTAAGAGATTTAATCCTGTTTTGACAGTATAAATAATTTCTAATAATCTGTTTGTGTTGTAACAAGCTGGGCTACATCTGGGGGGAGTGATGGTCTTCGGCCAACTTAAGTGGAGTTGGCTCCAGCCATTAAAACTAGGGAAACTGCAAGCTAACCTGGCTTGTTAGGGTTGCTTATAGTCCTCTTGCAAGACACTGGTTTTCTCTCCAGTAATAAAATGCATAATACTCAGTTAAATGAATAGTTTTGTCCTTAGAAAAGAGAAAACAAATAGAAAAGTAAAAACAAAATTGATGTTTTTAACATAAAAAATAGCCACAATAGTTTTATTTCTACAAGACCAATTTTGATGAAAGAAATTTACAAACCTAAAAAAATGCATGATGGAATCATTATGAAGATAAACATATATTGAATATTATATAGGAATCATTAAACATTTATTGCTCAAAATATGTAAACATACTTCAGTTGGGATTATTTCCTCACTTGAAGTGGCACAAAGTAATACTGCTTGAGATAAAAGTCACACAAAAAACAACGGAATAGTGTTATGTAAGGGATTAAGTTGGATTTAAAGTTATCTGCTCATGAGATGTGATGTTAAAGTGAAGACTGCACTGGTTGGGTGACGGGAGTTTTAAAACAATGGTGGGATTTATCAATGGATGACAGAAAGGCACATTTATTCATAGATCCATGAGTCATTGGCTTGGGACCATCCAACAACTTCTTTGTCAGTGAACCACAGAGCAATTTCTTTCTTGGCTGATTCAACAGAGTCAGATCCATGCATGATGTTCCTGAAACCAAACAAAACAGAAGCATAAGAAATGGTGTTTCATTTTATGTTTGAAAATGGTCTTAATTGATGCAATAATTCACTTTAAAATTCCTTTTGCCATCTTTTTTAAGGTGTCAAGATGCGACCTCCTGGTTGTTTCATGCAAGAAAATATCATTAACATACTGGCTTAACATTTTTCACTCTTGTCAAAGATAAAAATGGTTAGTTGTAGTTTACAAAGACTTTAAAAGAAATAGACTTTTTTAATGCATTGATATGAGGGACAGACAGGGTATAATTTTAATGTATCATGTGAGTTCCTTTTTCATCAAGTTTTTTCCATTTTAAATATTAATATACAAAATAAAAACAGGTAATAATAGAATAGCTCACCTTCCTACTTGAATACACAGGTCTCCTCTTACGGTTCCTGGAGCAGAGTCAGCAGGGTTGGTGGCACCTAGCATCACACGGCCAGTCTTGACAACGTTTAATCCTTCCCAAACCTGAAATTATAAAAGTACAAACTTATTACAATGCAAGCACAATATATTATGATACAACTAGCGGGCTGTCGCCCGCTTTGTGGGCCAAGGCATGGCCGTGAAAGCAAAAAATCCTTTTTTGCCAATGGCAGGTGTTTGTAGTGGGAAATTTCGAAAAATCCTGTCTTATTGTACATATAGACTATAAGACAAAGCTACCAAATTTCAGCTTCCTAGGACTTACGGTTTGGGCTGTAGAGCAATGATCAGTCAGTGACTTTGACATTTATATATTAAGATAACATTGACACTCCTATATAAATCATTATGAAAACAGAAAATATTAAATCTGCCTGAATATTGGATTTATAGGACCATTATTCTATATTATATTTTAAGTAAAATGAGAAAAAATCTATTGCTGGGGTGGTATGAAAATCTTGGATTTGTTTGGATAAAACTTCAGAATTTTGCTGTAGCATGTTGATAACACTAGAGATAATCTCTTGCCGCAGTAACTGATAAGAAAATCCACGTTTATATTATTAATTTAATGGTTTTTAATCAAAAGCATTTTGAACTCTCAAATATATTGCTAATTAGTTCAACTGCTAGTGTACCTGATACACAATAATCATAAATTTTGATAGTCTCTCTAGCTCTGTAAGTGACCATCATACTGGGTATTTGGGAAGGTTCAGGTTCTAAACCTAGGTGGGTAGAGATTTCACAATATCATGAGTCACCTTATTAGTATCTAGTGAAGCAAAAAACATTCATTTATTGGATATAAGGTCCATTTCTTGTTTAAAAAAATGAGAACTTATTTTTAGGGGAACAACCAGTGGTGGCATTAGGTACTTGAGTAGGAATACTTTCATGGATGATTTCTGAATACAAAAATATTGCATACCTAATGATGAAAAAAATGCTCCTAATTGCTATTGGAGTACATTTGTTCAGTGAAATTCTAATTTGATTGGTACCCTATAATGCTAGCAAAGGATAGTATGGAATTTCATTCTCACCATGGGTACAACAGGTCCTGATGACATGTACTTCACTAGACCTGGGAAGAATGGTTTGCCGGCCAAGTCAGAGTAGTGCTGCTTCAGAAGTTCTTCTGTTGGCTGAAAATGAATGAATTAATTTAAATAAAGATTTTTTCTTTCAAAGTGACATAGGAAAAATAATTTGGCCACACATATAGGATTGCTGGAATTATCTCCTACTAGAAATGACATCTTTGTAAGGAATTAAGTTTCTTTGTTCACTAATAAGATTGCTTGACCAAAGGATGGTGGAAATGGTGAAAAAGATCCAGACCAGATAAAGCAATGGACCAGATAAAGCAATGGACCTAATCAATTTAGACCTAGTTGCAAGACTTGATGCCCTGGATATTGTGAATATGAAAATAACCTACTAGGTGACTTTTAATCTCACAAAACTATATACATGTTAAAAGTTACATGAAAAACTCTGAACCAAAACTTCATTTTTGTTTACATCTTTAATGGAAAAACACCTCAATCATAAACCATTTGTGTGTTTGTAAGAAAATTAAGAACATAATTCTATCAATAGGAAGAAGTTAAATGTCTCATTATTTTTTCTATTATCAATGACTACAATGAGCCCCCCAATGTGTACAGTAAATACACAGTGGATGAGTGGAAACACTCATCATTTGTACTGAAAAGTGACCATTGTCCACCCAACAAAACCTGACAACCCAGCCGGCATTGTCGCCCATCGGCTAGTTGCTTTCGGATAGCACGCGGTGGAATTTTCCAACTTACCCAAACGAATTTGAGTCCCACCAACTTGAAGCCCTTCTCTTCAAACCGTTTGATGATATTTCCAACGAGTCCTCTCTGGACGCCATCGGGCTTGATCATCAAGAAAGTTCTCTCTTTGGGTTCGGCCATGATCTTGTGAATGATGATGTAGAATAAATGGAGAACTGTGCAGATCATTCACAAAAACAAGACAGACAAATTGGCAGCAGTGACCTTTAAAAATTTGCCTGACGATTACCAACAGCTGATTATCGATCGCAACGATTGGCGGATCCAAATGTGACGTCACAAAACGGTGCGTTCAGAGCGAGATGAGATTTGTTCTAGCCACAGATGTCTGTGAGTTGGGTAGTGGATAAATCTGTTGCTCTAGCAAGTGACGTACGTTCGCGTTCCCCCCCATAAGGTTTACTGGAAACGGAAGGTGCGTGCAAGAAAGAGTTCACAGGTCTCTCCGGTAACCTTTATAACAGGATGAAAAAAATCAATTTTTTCACCTATTCTAAAAGGTTTATCTCTCAAATTTTACCAGAAACACTCATGAGAGGATATCCTCGTGATATTAGATCTTTTTGGCCCAACCCAGGCTAATGTAGAGTAGATATATGTGGCAGTTTGTAAGTTTAAAGTAAATGAAAAGTAAACCCCAGTCTCAAATGCCGGATGATATAGAAACAACAACAAAAAGTTTTTTTTTATTCACCCTTCATTCACAGGAAACTTGTAAAAATGAAACTTAAATTAACCTCACCCAACCTAAGTTGGGCCGATATTAGCCAGCATCACAAGTTTTTACCTCGCTGAACGCTGTTTAAACTTCAATGATCTCACGAGAGTCATTTTTCCTTGCAAGTAAGAAGTTATAATAAGTTAGTACAGGGACGAAAAATTCCCCACCGTACCGGTATTCAAAACCCAGGTCACCCACGTGCAAACCGAGTGTCCTCGAGTGTGCTGAGCACTCGGCTGTGGTGACAATGAAAATAGAAACTTTGGAATTATTCCTCACCGCGATATTAATAAGTTAATAAGAGTATGTCACCTTTACCTAAACCCATCTAACTGAAAACTGCTATGATTGAGACTTGAACCACCGTACTTTAAGTAAAGAGTCCACTGTCTGAAAGTGCTATTCCCCCGGAAGCGTCTCACGACTGCCTCTGAGTCACGCGGACAGCCCCTGAAATCTTCTGAAGTATAAATTTTTAAGGGGTGACTTTGCCCGATGCGTTGCGAGACGCATTGCTTCCCGGGTACTCAGACGCTACCGTAGACGCGAGTGGTAAGACGCCCTAGGGGGTTAAGAACACGACAGAGTCATTAAGGGGGGACCATGATTTATGATTATACTGACCTGACTTGAGCCTTACGTCATGAGGGACGATGAGTTCAAAAAAGTTACTTCTTTTCCAGAAAATTTCAGAATAAAAACGACCAGAAAATTGAGTCAGATTACTAATTTAGGTACTTCAGACATAATGTAAAAGCTGGATTTATCTCCAAAATGTTCCCGAATAAAAACTTTCCCAATAAGCCAACTTGGGGCTACGATGGCACGTTGAATACACCATTTCTCATTCTGTCTCTGAAGTCAATCAACTTCCAGCGAAGTTAGGACTTGGATGGGTGACCATTCAAAACCGAACCGTCATGCTGTTCCCCGGCCCAACTCAGGCTGGGTGAGGTAACTGTGGGTAGCTGGTTTGTGAGTTAGCAGCGAATGGGTAAAACATTCGTATGGTCAAGCACGTTCATCACGTTAAACGGAAAAAAAAGGTTCCAAATTTATTTAATGAAAAAAATTAAATCATATTAGGTAATTTTATCATCATCACCACGTTGAATAGTTCTAGAAGAAGAAGAAGTTATCATGGTAAATCTATGAATCACAAGTCCAACGGCAATCCTAATAGAATCATCCAGACATCGAACCATCACGAAGGCTAAAAAGTTGTGGGCATCCTAGCATTGCATTGGCAGAAAAAATACAGAAAGGAATAATGCTGACAGTGCACTGTTTTCGAGGCATCCATTTGAGCGTCTAATGTATGAATACGAACAGCACAAAACTTTCTCGTATGACTTCCCAACCTATGTTTGATTGAAATTGAAATTTGTTTTAATTCCTGTTAAAAAAGAAGACCGTGGATATTTTTTTGACAACAATTGTAAAAGTGGGGCATCCACGGACGAGCTATTTCGACACACATTGATGTTCTTATTAGAGTGCCTGTTTAGGGATATAGTTACAAAGGTTTTACAAAACCGCTGATGTAGTCGAAAGCGACGATAGCACAAAATAAACAGAAGGTACCTACAACCTCTGTTAAAAAAAAAAACTTATGAACAGATTAAGGTCCACCCAACCCTTAATAGATTAAGAGTTGGGTGGAAGAGATTGCCAAAGGCAATAAACCCGCCCTTTAGTCAGGGACATTATTATGTAGGTACATATTTATCTATTTTTTTCTTTCTTCATTTTTTTCTCTTTTACTTCTCCTTATTATATTGTGTTAATTTATTGTAATTATCTGTGTTGTATATGTATATGTCCATATTAATAAAGTGTTAAATAATAATAATTAAGTCGAGATATGCTTGCTGACTATCAGATCGCAGGGCTCCGGAATAGCTGTAGTTTAAAAAAACTTTATCTTCTTTAGTTTCTCATTCGTAGAGGAACAACAGCCAATAAGTAAATAAACATGACCTAGTTGTCACTACTTACCTATAAACCTTATCGACCAGCGGGAATAACAGCATAAAGATACAAAAATATACCTAAAACATCGAGAGTCGAACATACCCCCTAAAACATCGAGAGTCGATGATTAAAGGAATAATAAAAAAAAATCATTTAGGAAGTTTTATTTTATATTTTTTGGACCGCATGACCGGCATGACGGCTATTTTGGTGAACTTTGAAAATTATTTTTGTGGCACGTTTGAATACAACAAATTAATCTCGTTCTGTCACTGAAGTTAAGCAAACGTCCAGCGAGGTTAGGATTTAGATGGGGTGACAATTCAAATTCGAACCCTCGTGATGCTGGCTATTACCGGGCCCACTCCGGCTTGGTGAGGTTAATTTGAGTAGCTGGTTTGTGCGTTTTAAACCTGGTAAAACCCCGGTCGTGATATAAACATGCATTTGAAAGCAGCGTCAAACCAGCAACAACAAAAGAGGTGGTAGCTGACTAGCTGTTCTGTGGCCAAAAAAGAAACAAAAAGACAACCCTGAATGTGAATCGGTTGAAAGTTTTATTTTGATACCCATCTATAGTAGGGCATAGAATGAAATTTAACGCTGTTCTTATTTTTGATAGGTATGACAACAGGCAACTTTAAAATCGATTAGAGAATCTAAGTAAGGTATAGAAAACCGTTTATAAACCTAGCTACCTTTCTTTCAAGCTTAAAAGAGAGAGTAAATAGAAAAGAAAAATCTTCAAAGCTTCTAGAAGCTTCTGGAAACATTCTTTCTGAGGCCGACATTCAGGGCTTATAAACACAGTGTAATGCTGAATCAAGAGTGCGTCTGAACATCAAAATTTAAAACTATTTGAAAATATTTTGATAAATAGGGAAACAATAAATTAATTTATGCTTTGAAAACTATTTATTTATTGTTTTTATTCTATAAATTAAGTAAAAAACAATTTTATTTTTATTTTAAATAGGAAATAAAACTTCTACTTCCATAGAAATTTCAAGGACCTTAATGTGCCAGGTTAATTTCTTCACGCAAAGAGAAGTGAAGCATCAAATAATATTTATTCATGAGTGAGGATCTTTGGGGCAAATACCATTGGATCAAAAGAAAGATGGCCGCCAGGGTTTCTCAAACTGTTAAAAATGTGTAGTTTATCAATATTTTACATATTTGTCCTTCGCGATTTCTACCTTTATTGTTATTTTGTTTACTTTTTGTGATATTTTTTTTCTTCACTTTTCTGTTTTTCATTTCTTTTTCTCTACAATACTATCAATTTTATTGATGAAAATAGAATGTCCTGATACCAATTCGCCGGTCGATGCCTGTGTTATAGTCATTGGAAATTTGAGTAGTGAAGTTTTTGATGAAAGGAAGTGTAGAATTCTTGCCAAAACACACAAATTCTTCAAACTGGAAAAAGTTTCATTTATTTTTCTCAGTGTAGTTTTATTCAGAGATTTTCTGGATTGATCAGTTTGATGTCACCATGAGCAATGCAAAATGCTCTCTGAATACAATTTCAGGAATACTAACAGAGGCCAAGGAAATCACTGCATAACTTAACTCTTTGACTGCCATGGCACAACTCGAGTTGTGCCAGTACACTTTCCCACCCGGCCATGCACAACTCGAGTTGTGCCAGTACTTAGGGGGAAGGTACCGTATTTGGTTTTGGCCGGGGGGAGGAAAATGCAAGATTAGTCTGGCAGTCAAAAAGTTAAAATAACTCACCTGTTATAGGATATTTTTCCATTCGTGGAAACTTACAAACCCCGCTACCCTCATTAAGCTCACCCCCGCCTGGATTTGGGCCGGAGCTAGTATCACGAAGTCTTCCCTCGCTAGGTGTTTGCTTAACTTCGGTTCTCCTACGAAGAAAATGGTGCATTAAAAATGCGTGGTTGAAACCAGCCTTCAATGTTAAGATTATTAAAAAAAACATTTACACTGAGGCAATTCCAAAGCAACCTGCGGCGTGCGACCTTGCTCCGTGAGGATTTTTTGATTATACCTATTGTTTTCTTTAAAATCGCAAAACCTTTCTCCTCACTGATTGATCGTTGCATTCTGGCTTGAGTGGCCGCAAACGCTACAGGTTGCTTTTAAAAATTTCCCCAGCGTATTTTTTTTTTATTTCATTGTATTTAAAAAGTGAGAAGAGTAGCTCCTGACTGTTTCGTTTGAGGTCTATGTGTAGCCTGGGGCCACTCCATAGTAGGTATGCCTCCCGAATGATGGACGAGAAAAAGACACAATACTTCCCTTTTAGACTGTGGAGTAAAGGGACTCCTTCAGTCTCATTCTTGCAGAATAAAATCGAGTATTTTTTATTTAATTTTATGGGGCTGTTGACGATGGATCGGATGGTCTTTATGCAAAAAAAGAACCTAGTTATTATGAATACAATTTTTTTGTAGATTTCTGGGGATCAAACCGGGTCCACCACTTGTTTAAGCGGAGTGCTTTATCTTGAGATAAAGTTATCATAACAAAAATAATAGGGTTGGTTTTGTGAGGGGTTTGGTCCACGAGACCTCTAACAATCAACTTTTTTCGTACATATTGTCGATTTTCCATACAAATTGAAAGGATCGCAATAAAATTGCTTCCTAAATAGTCACCTTGGCCAAATAGCATGCTCGGCTTGCCTCCGGGTGACTCGGTTTTTAAAGAAACATTTTCGGCCCTGTACCTACTCTGTCCACACAGAGATATAAATAGTCTCGTGAGGACAAGTCCACAACAATCGTGGCGGATTACGAGATTGTTGCTTGGAAAAAATTTGACGGTTTGGGTTGGAAGATATTAGCAATAGTTCTCGTTTAAGTCGATGTTACCCAATACATCTTGTGACATAATAATAATAACATAAATAACAGCTGTCTCTACTTAAATTTCCAAAGATGATAATTGTTGCTTTCTTAAAAAATATGTTTTCTCCTTTTTTTCTGGTGCAGGTCATGGCCCGCCACTCAGATAGAAAAAATTTTGAATTGTATTACTTTTAGTGGGGATGTATTTTTTTGGCTATTAGACAAAAAATTTGGTCAATTCTCGGCTTGATTCCCACCTCAAGTTGCCTTCTCCCAACCTAAACATTGCTATCTACACATTAATGAATTGTTCTATGAATATTTTTATTTTTCGTTTTTGTAGAGTAAAGAAGGCTAGCGAAATGTAAAGCTTTACTGCCCACTATTCATTACCTAAAAAGTATTTTATGTATAGAAAGTATTGTTTTTAACTCGTTAATCGTGTTTGTTGTGTTTAGCGCCTTGCGTAAACAGGAAGGTTGAATGCTTTTTGGCGAGAAAGAAAATGTAATGCTTATTGCTTTATTTTTTTTTTTTCCAGGATTTAATACAGAGAAAAAATTTCTAAAGCGGGAAATTTTGAAAAAAAAATCATTAAAAGAAGACAAATACACCATATCGGGATCACCAAAGTTAAGCAACGTCCAGCGAGGTGAAAGACTTCGTGTGCTGGCACTTCCCGGCCCGCTTTGATACAATGAAGGGGGGAATATGGTATCATTTCAAAGTTTGCTATTCTTAACCACATAATTCTATGTGTGATTGATGACCATCGTGTAGACTTGGACTTTTTCTTTAAAAAACCTATAGGTAGGAACTGCAAGCTACCTGGCTTGAAAAGGGTTGGCTAGTCAGTTCTCTGTTTATTGTCCTCAAGCAAGATACGTTTCTCGGTGTTTAACACCCCCGCTAGACTGATACTATACTTTATGGGTACACTGTGCTTCAAATTTGCTAATAAAAATTCTCGTCCTTCCCTTTTGTGTACCACCTTACAAATTTAAATCAATTGCCAAACCTTGTGCATCAAAGGGCAATCTGATCAATTTAAATTTTCCCTTTTTAATCTTAATATATAAATGTCAAAGTCACTGACCACTCACTGACTGTCATCGCTCTACAGCCCAAACCGTAAGTCCTAGGAATCTGAAATTTGGTAGGTTGCTTTGTCTTATAGTCAATGTGCAATAAGACGGGATTTTTCGAAAACTCCCATACAAACACCTGCCATTGGCGAAAAAAGGATTTTTTGCTTTCAGGGGGCCCTGCCTCGGCCCGCAAAGCGGGCGACAGCCCCTTTGTAATTTAAAACAGTCTAAAAAAATGTTCCTGAAGATATATATAATTTTATAGAAAAATCTACATTTTGCAGGGATACATTTTAGAAAAATCTACATTTTTTTTGATGTGGATTTCAGCCCTTTTTAATTTATCTCCAAATTTTATTAGTAAATTAGTGCTTTTGTGCAATGGCCCATGGTGCAAAGAAATCAAGATTCATAAAAACCTTGTGATGACTAAAAAATAACAGGCACCCAAAGCTACAGCTGGATGTATCTCCCGCTGAAGATTGTCTCAATGCGAGAGACAAAAGGGGTTGGGTGGAAGATTTGCCTTAGGTAATAACCCCGCCCTTAGTTAGGACTTGTTTTTATATATTTTTCTATTTTTTTCATTTTTTATTGTATATTTAAATTATTGTTTCCATTTTTTTTTTAAATTTTTAAAATATTTATTTTTATGTACATAATGTCCTTTTTCACCTAACAAAGCTTGTATAATAATAATGCAACCTCCATGTTAGGACCCTCCCAGTTCATAAAGAGAAAGAAGAAAATTTTTGTTTAAAAAAAAATAACTTTCATTTCATGAGAGCTCAATACTGTTATATTTGCTTGTTTTTTAACTTTCAAAAAGCATTTGGTTGTAGGCCAGTACAGGAATAAGTTTTTAAGTGCGTGATAGGTGACAGAGCCAATTACTTCTGGTCTTGTTTTGGAAAGGGGTGAGCTGTAACTACTACAGTCCTGAACATGACATTGAAAGGGGTAAAAAGTAGGTTCTATTTCTTGAATTCTCACTCATATCTCAAGAATTTATTCATTTATTTTTAAAATTTATTATAGTACCTACGAAATTGAAGCAAATAAAATTTTTGGTAATTTTTTCCTACTTTGAAAAACTTCCAACAGCTTTCAAGATAATTATATTAATTTATTCTTCAAGAAAAATAACTGTTTTCAAACAACAAAAAAACCTTAAAACACTTCAATGACAGTTCAAGAACTGGGGGTATTCCATGATACTGGTTTACATTTTCTTTGTGAAGGTTGAAAAATTTAAAAGTTCTTTTGTATCCAGGGCAACTATACCTCTTTGAACCTTACCACCACCAGCCTTGAATGCTCAAATAATAAGTAATTTTCACTAATTGAGTAATTTTCTGATTTTCTCTAATTGAGTAATTTTTTGTTTGATACTCAAGGCCTGATACTTGATTAAAAATCATGACCCTAAAACTAATAATTAAAGGTATATTTGACCACACAATAACAAGCTCAGGGGCATAGCCAGGATTATGGCAGGGGGGGGGGGGCTAACACAATACTTCCAATTTCTAATTTTAGAAAGTTAAATCATAATTTTTTTTAAAAATAATTTACAAAGGGGCCTATGTAAAAACAAAATTTAAGTGTAACATACAAAGATTTTGTCTAAATCAGAGGGAAATGACTTTTTTTTTATTATGCTTTATTAGGCAGAGTACAATGGTAACAGTATAAAATTAGAAAAAAACAAACAAATGAAAAAAATAAAAAAAAAGTAAAAAAAAAATAAAATAATGTCCTACCATAAAGTCCTACCACAAGATCAATAAGATTTTTTGCAACAAAATAAACAATTTACCTAATCATATGAAGTTATAAAATTAAAAGACACTAAAAATGATAATGCTTTTATCATAGAATTTACTACATAATACAGACTTGATTTTGATGTGAAAAAGAGACTTAAAATAAATCTTTGATTTTGCTTAATAAAGAAAACAATTTATCCAAATGGATTTACGTCCTATCAAACTAAATGTTTGATTAATTTCAACCTCTTTCTGAACTTACTCTAAGTTTAATGTTTGAAAAAGAAAACATTTTTTACTTTACTTTTTTAATGTAAAAAATCCTTTATTTTCTGTCTTTATTTTATTCATATTTAAAATTTTTTTAACAAAACAAATAACTCAACAATTTATAACAAAAAAAATTTTTAAAAGACCAACAAAAAGAAAAAACAAAAATAAAGGTTGATAATGTGAGTGTGTACTTTAATGCCAACTTTTTATAATAATAATATTTTTATTTTTTATTGTTTATTCATTACCATGTACACAATTTCTTATTTAGTCTTGAAAATTTAATTAGTATTTTTTATTTACTTATTTTAAAAAAAATAATAAAAAGGAGAAAAATGCTAAGAATTGAGATATAGCAGAAGGGATGACAAGGTAGAAAGACGGGAAAAGTTGATAATTGATGAGAATGATACTTACATTTTATAAATAAAAAAACAGTGGTGGGTATATGATAAGACTGTAGGTAGCCAGGTCACACTGAAATCTCAGAAAAAGAATACAACATAAGATCAAAAAGTTTTTCTTTTAAAGAATTTCAGGGGAGGGGTTTTAGATCAATAGGGGGCTGTTGTTTAAAATTTTATACCCTCTGTAAGGGAATGATCCAAACATGATTGAGTTAGAGTGAGAATGATATTTTTTGGTGAAGTACTTGCGATTAAGTTTAAAAGCAACCTTAAAAATTGATTCACACACACCTGTGACTGGCAGTTCCAAACCAGAATGTGATTAAACCCGGTGTGAACACAGTGATTGCTATTTACACTGGTCAGTGCTCCAAACCCTGCAGTGCAGTGCACTTGCATGAAAACACTGGTAATTGCAGGAAACACTGGTAAAATTAAAATCACCGGCCGTTGAAAATTTGTCCGTTTTTTTAATGTGCCAGATCATATTTGACTGTCATGGTCACCTGCCGGGCGAGTGGGAATAGGGCCCTTCAAATTCCTACAAGAATCTGATTTTCCTCGCCGGAGGGATCACGTATTAGGGGTGGGCACTGTCTGGTACAGGTGTGTGTGAAATCAACCTTAATGGGGTACTGTGTGTATTTTTTTCTCTATTTCAAAAACATAGCCCCAAAACAAGAGGTAAAAGGGTTTTAAGTTTCTTGAAAAATTTTTAAACTGTTGGTAATGGGACTTCCTGTCTCGAGCCAAAAAGTCAAAATAAAGCACTACTTCTATACTATACTATAATCTATACTATATATTAAGTATTTTCCCCAAATTTTAACTTGGACCTTGGGGAAAATTTCTTCAGCCCCTTTAAGTACATTTAACTCTTGATATTTCCAAGTTGGGAAGGACATAAAAAAACTTTTTTTTATAAAGTTTTGGAAATTTTTAGAGTGGCTGTACTAGTGACCACAAAATAATAAGTTTTAAAAAACCCAAGAAAGAAGTCTTTTAAAAAAATTCCCATTCCTTAGCTAGCTGTAACAGTTACAAAATACAAACAATAATGAAAATAAAGGTGAAAACCCACAACAACTGCAGTTAACAATTTTTTTCTTTGATTTTTTTATATTCTTTAAAATAGTTTTAAGACAAAAAGCAGAACTTAATGAGAGACCATTGATATTGGCCTTAATCTTGATTTTCCAGCTTTTTTTTTATGGGTTCTGATCATTTTTTTTGGTAGTAGCTACATCTGAAAAAAAAAAAAAAACACTTTAAACTCATTAGGAAAAATTTTTTTTTTGGGAAAAAAGCCAGGGTTTTTCTTTTTTGCCCAAATCAAAACAATTTTTTGAAAAGAAAAATGTTTAAAAATTTTTGAATTTTTTTTTGTTTTTAAAAAAAGGGGGAAAATGCCAAAAGCTGCCCTAAAAAAGGTTTTTTTTTAAAATTTTTTTTTTCCCCCCTTTAAAGGGCTTTTGGTTAGTTGCCCGTATTTGGTTGGTTGGGTTTTAAAAATTTTTTTTTACTTTGTTTTTGTTTCGAAATTATGGTTTTTTTTATTTTTTATTTTTCCCCCTTTGTTTTAAAAAAAAAAAAAATTCCCTTTCCCTTTTTTGGGTTTTTTTTTTGGGCGAAAAAATTTGTTTTTTTTTTTTTGTTTTCTTGGGTTTGGGGGGTTTTTTTTGTTTTTTTTTTTTTTAAAAATTTTTTTTGGGTTGTATTGGTTGTTTTTTTTTTTTTGTTATTGGGTCTTGGGAAAAAATTTGGGTTTTTTGGTTTTTATTTTTTTTTTTACTGTTTGTTATTTTTGGGGTGTTTTTTTTTTTTTTGGGGGTTAAAAATTTTTTTTTTTTGGGTGGGTTTTTGGTAAGTTTTTTTCCCCAACCCCTTTTTTTGTTTGTTTTTTTTTTTTTTTTTGGGGGGTTTTCGTTTTATTGGGGTCGTTTTGGGTTCGGGTTTCCTTTTTTTTGATTGTAAAAAGGCGTTAACAATAGAAATTTTTATCTAATTATCCAAGTAAATAAAAAAAGTTTTTATGAAATTAATTTAAATAAAAAGCTTTAGCCGACCTATCCGGATTCCCCATAAGGTACCCCATAAAAAAAGTTGTATCACTTTTAAAACTTGATCCTAACGCCCCTAGTTTCCATACCCTTGGGGGAAATTCTCTAGAATTTTCTCGATAATAAATTGCTTCGCCATAGGTTTCCCATTTTAAATTTGATAACGCCCGATTCGAAGTGCAGAAAATTTGTGCAAATATTTCTTTTTCGTGTTTTCAACTCTCAAAAAATTTTAAAGTTTTTCGTTAATTTTTTTTCATTCTTGTTCTACATCACTCCCCGGAAAATTCATCGTAATATCCAAAAAATTCTTTTGGCTTTTTTTTTTTTAACCCAATTTCATCATCCCGAGCTCAGAATTTGGAAATTTTGCTTATTTCAATTATTTTTTGTAAGGAAAAAGATTTTTCTCCCTTGTAAAAGTACGTCACCCCGGTTTTATTAAAATTTTTTCCCATTTTTTTTTTCATGATCTGTTAACTTAAATCTTTCCATATACAAAACATTTTATTTTTTCCCTAAAATTTTTTATGATCCCAAAATTTTTTTACCCCGAAATTCAATCATCCACCAAATTATTTTTAACCCTGTAGCTGAAAAGGCCCCTTTTGGGCCAAAAAGTAAATCAAACAATGCCCCTTAACTTTACCAACAATTCAATTTTTATTTGTTAAACCAATTTTTCTCTCTGAATCAAAAATCGGATGAGTGTTTTGGAGCCCTTTAAATTTTTTTCACCTTAATCTAAATCCCCTCGAACTGCACTCAGGGTTAGGTAGGTAAAAACCCCACTTTCGGTACACAGAAATAAGTAAGAATCACTCTGTTTTAAAAGACTATCCTAAAAAATTAAAATTTCGGGGTTTAAAAGGATTTTGAGTAAAATGCATTCTGGAGTGAGGCCCTTGAAAAGTTGGTTTTTTTTACAACATTGCTCATTAACGAAAAGAGTTCAATTTATCCCCCCCTCAACAGTGTTTATTTTTTGAAAAAAAATTATATTTAATTATTTTCAATCATTATTCTGTTTCAGAATGCCAAAAGACTTTTCCATGGTGGGGCGAGTCAAACCCTTTTCCTTCCTGAGATTCCCAAATTATGTCCTTGTCATCAACAATTCTACTCTAAAAAAGAAATTTTCCACGAAATTGATCCCAACTCCTCTGTTAAGTAAAAAATTTCCATATAGGTTTTGGGAAAACAAGGGGAAAAAGTTTTCTTTGTTTTAAGGGTTTTTTTCCCCACACCCAATTAATTTTCGAACAAATACAACACAGAAAAAACCAAAATTTAATACCAAATAAAGGTTGAAAATTTATATTAATTCATCTTTGGAATCCATTAACAAATGGGTTTTTTTTTTTTTTTTTTTTTTTTTCATTCCATTTTTTCGGGTTTTTAGGTAAAAGTTTAAAGGGGCTCTAAGCCCGCGATGGCATGTTGAATCCCCGGTTCCTTCGAAACCGAAGTTAAGGGGCACCACAGGTTAAACTTGGGGGGGTACCATTAAATTCAAAAATTTTGTATGCTGGCTTTTTTTCCCCCCCCACCAGGCGGGGGGGGTCAAGGAGTAGCATTTTGGAGTTTTCCTGGAAAGGGGGGTAAAACCCCCTCTGATATGCCTTGGGAGTTAAAAAACGACGAAAAACCCCCTTTAAAAAAAAAAAAAAAAAAAAAAAAAAAAGGTCTTTTAAAAAATTTATTACTTATTTTAAGTCTGAACCCCACCGGAATTTTAAAGTACACTATTTACATTTTATCATTAATTTTATAACCAAAAAAAAATTTTTAGTTTATAATCGATTTTTTTTTTTTTCCGGGGGCTTTGACAAAATCCGTTAGAACCCCTCACTGACCCCCCCCGGCTGGTTTCTAAAGAAGAACCTGCACATAAAGTCATCCCTGAAAAAACCCGCACACTCACCATCATTGACACGGTTTTTGGAAGCCCAAAAGCTACTTGTAACAACTTGGGTACCTTGCCAAGTCGGAACCAAAGCATTCAGGGGGGGCCCTTTGAAGGGGCTGACATTTCAGTTGGCATTTGGTGGGGGTTTTCTATTCGCAAACTTTTGTAAAAAAGTCACTGTCACTCCAACATAACGATGATGACAGTAAAAGGGATCTTCACAGGTGGTCTTTCCCATCAAACCGCCTGGTGAACCTCGGGGCCGTGGTCCAAAATGGGGCTACTAAAAGAACCCCGGCCGATTATTTGAGGAAAAAAGTCAAAGAGTTTGTCAAGAAGCACTCTCTTTTCTTGGGTCCCCAAATTTAAAAGCTCTGGGGAAAAAAGAAAAAAAGGAATGAGTGAAATGAAGAAGGGGGGGGGGAAGTTAGAAAAAGGGAGGAAGGGAAAAACGAAAAGACTGAAGTGAAGCAGGGCGATGCAAAAAATCTAAAAAGAAAAAAAAAAAGACAATCAAAAGGGGAAAAAACACGAAAATGGATTTTAAAAAAAAAAAAACCCCTTTGGGGACCGGGAATCCGTGATATCAGCCGGAAGAATATGAATTCTACAAATCTTTTACCAAGGGGGGAAAATCACTTGGTGTCAAACATTTCTCTTTTGAAGGTGCTTGGTTAAAACCTTTGTTTGCCCAGCCGACCCCCATTTATAGTTTGAAGACAAAAAAAAAAAGAAAACATCAAGCTCATGTGAAGGGTGTTCTTTTGGACAACTTGAAGATTGATCCGAACTTAAAATTCAAAAAGGGATATTGACAGTGGGTTTTCCCCACTGAACACTCACGAAAAAATTTTGAGCAAAACAAATCTTAGGTTTCCCTAAAAATTGGTTAAAAAATTGTCTAAATTTTTGAAGAATGGCTGAAGACAAAAACTTCAAGAAATTCTATGAACAAATTTTCCAAAAAAATCTGAAGCTTTGGGAAATTTACGAAGACAGCAAAAAAAGGAAAACTCTCGGTTGCTCCGGTTTCCACACATCTGC
Source organism: Bactericera cockerelli (assembly GCA_024516035.1). NCBI lineage: Eukaryota > Metazoa > Arthropoda > Insecta > Hemiptera > Triozidae > Bactericera > Bactericera cockerelli. The sequence goes on from JAMCCL010000267.1 coordinate 31,095, forward strand.
CAGTGGAGATGACACCACTTTCCCCCAAAAGGAATATGGTTCCCCCCATAAGGAAAAAAACCCGAAACCATATAAAACATCACTGGGAGGCAAAGAGCAATTGCCCCCTCTGCATTTTTAAAGATCAAAACGAGGTTTTTTAAGTTGTGTAAGACTGACCCCCTTGTGAATATGTTGTGCACAACAAAGACTATGATGGCAAGAACTTGGTCTCTGTTAAAAAGAAGGTCTTTAACTTCCGAGGGTGAAGCAAGAAAAGAAACAGAAAAAAGACAAGGTCAAGTTTGAGAACCTATCAAGGTCATAAAAAAAAATTCTTGACAAGAAGGGGGAGAAATTTGTCATAGTAACCGTTTGGGGACCTCCAGTTGTATTTTAACTTTCAGTATGGATGGACAGAAATGGAAAGGATTAAAGGCACAAGCTTGGAGACATTCCCCCCAGGGGTACATTCGCTAAAAACACTTGGAAATTAACCCTGACCACAAATTGTTGAAACCTGAACAGAAACGATGCAGACAAAATGAAAAGTGTCAAGGTTTTTTGGGCAGCTTCTCTTTGAACAGCCCGCCTCATCGGTTTTTTTGGGCTTTAAGATCCCAAATCCACCTGCCATTCTAGGAGATCAACGGGTCTTGGATTTGATGATGATGAGGCCCCAGTGAAGCTAGCAAGGTGGGGGCGAGATGACCCCCGGGAAGGTGACAGTGGGATGCCCCGGTGGGAAAAGTTGACTAAATCGGATGTTGTTTCTTGACGAAATTTCTGCGCCACCCCTCTCTATTCTTTTTACTTCAGGTTTTTTACATATTCTGTAAAAATGATCTTTTTTTGTTATTTTTGAAATTTTAAATTGTTTGTAATTGTGAAAAAACCCTGGTCGGTTTTATTTAAAGTTTCCTTAGTCACTAAAATTACTACCACCTTTAAAATAAGTCTCTTTTTTTAAAAATTTTTTTTTTTCATTCCCAATTTTTTATTTGTGATATTTTTTTTGCATTTGTTCTAAAAAAAAAAAAAATCTCTTTAAATTTTTTTCTGTTCTTATTTGACCTCCACCACTTTTTTTCTCACCGGGGTTTTTACTAAAATTTTTTTCAAATTTTTCCACCATGGTTTAAAAAGTAACCCCGCTGTGGTATACTTTCACTGGGGAAGACCACCTGCGGAATAAACCGGGGTCAATAGTGTCCGGGTGTTACCTTTTTGGGGCTACAGGACAATAAAAAAACTACCCAAACTTTTCACTACTATTGTTCTGTTTTTTTCCCCACACCTCTTCTTTGAGATCAACTTTTTTTTTTTGTTTGAATCTTCTTTAAACCTCACTATCGGGGGTTTAAACCGGGAAAATACGAGCATCCCAATTCGAATTTTGGTATCATGATAGCCTAAGAATTTAAGCCCTGGGGCGTAACGGTTGGACTATTAGAGATCCTGATTCGTTTACCAGTGGGGGTGGATTAAATGAAGTTTTTTATTAAATCTCTGAAACGTGGGTAGCTTTCCCGGGGGCCTCCCTGCAGGTGAGGATGTGGAAGCTGTTACGTCCAGGAAGGGGGAAAAAACCATCCGCCGTAAAAAGTACCGAACCTAACGATGGGGTTGAACAATGCCGGCCCCAAGGTAGCTTTTTCCGGCAAAAAAAGGAAAAAAAGGAAATAATTATTTAACTTGGTTTTTTTCTATCACTCAAGCCCATTACTAATTTTTGTTTCGAAAATTTTTGCTATGAACAAAGGATTTTTTACGTCTTTGGCAAAGGGAAAAATACCTTATGGATCAACAAAAAGGGTTTCCCCTCGTACATGTGGGTATACAAAATTTTTTTTAATACATTATTGTTTTCTCCAGGAGAAATTAGATTTAAAAAAAATAGAAACACCCTTCCTATTGTTTTTCCAACATTTTTCTAACCCCCTTTGAACGTACCCTATTGAAAAATTCACATTGCTTTTTTCCACTGTTCCATATATCTGTGTCGGCCCATTTTTTTGTTTACATTTGAAAAGTTCAAAAATTTAAGAAAATTTTTCTTTTTGGTTTAAGAAAAAATACCCAAAAGGCCCCGTCCTTATCGGGGTTTCTGGGAATAAGTCTGTAATACCCGAATAAACCATGGCTGAAAGGAATTTAATTCGACATGCTAACAAATCCCCAAAAATTTTTCTTTTGTCAGTTGAAAATTTTTTTGGTCGGATTTTTTGGTTTTTTTAACCCAAAAGCATCCAACGGGTTTCTAGCCCCTCAAAAATATTAAAAATGTCTTTTCAACCCTTCTCAAAAAATAAATGATATCTTTTTATCCCCCAAGCAAAGCTTTTTAAAAATTTTAAAAAAATTAACTTTTTCAACCCCTTTTACCACAGGCCTCTTTTGGAGTTCAAGTCGTAACACAGGGGGGGTCCGAAATAGAATTTTAAGGGTTAAAATTTTTAACATTTTTAAAAAAAGGGAATTCGATTTTCCTATATTTTTAATTTTCATGTTTACTTAGTAAAAATTAAAAACCCCTTTTTAAAGGAAACCACTGAAAAACCCCGGGGCCTTTTTTAGTAAAAGGTTTTCCATAAAAAATCATTTCATCTCCAATTTTTTTGTTGAATAAAATTTTCCCCAAATTTTCCAAAGGGGTTATATTTATTTTTTTATAATCAAATGGTATACTTGTTAAAACGGCCTGGCAGTGTTTCCTCTTTTGGGCTACCAGTGAGACCTTTGAACGGGGAAGGCTGTGCCTGGGGCCCCCTGTCTTTCCACCAGGGGAAAAACAACAACTGAGACATTTTGCGAACGGGCCTTTGTTCTACTCCGGCTTTTAACCAATTTTTCCTAGGTTGCTGTTTTTGTGTACTTTTTATTTCACACTTTTTGCTGAAATGAACACTCAGAAAGTACATTACAACACAATTAATATTACTAAAAAAGGGGGTATTTAGTATCATGGGCCAAAAGAGTTGGGGTGCAGGCTTTCATTACCTGTGGTATTGGAGGTTTTTGGGCTATCATACCTTGTAAGAAAAAGGGGGACTTGATTGCCTGAAATAAATTTCCTTTAAATTGGTAAAGTCCTAGCATTTGTTCTGACGACTATTGCTCAGTAAAAAAGCAAATTGAGAAAGATGAAGGGTCAAAAAAAAAATCTAGTGGAAAAAAAAAATACACCCCAACTTTTTTCCTGATTTCATAATTGTCGACTGATTTTTTGGTTTCCTTTAAATAACTTTTTTTAAAAAAAAAACCAACCATTTTTTAAAAACCAAAAAAAGGTTTTACCCCAAAAACGCAAAAAATTTTTTAGGGACATAAAAGATTTGGACTTGGCTTTAAAACTCCAAGAGGTGAGTATTTTTTTTTTTGTTGCATTCACTTTTTTAAAAAAACCATTGTTTTTATTGTTTTGTAACTGAAAAGTTCCAAGCACCCCAAAAATCTTTTTGGGGAAGGAAACCAACATTCAGAAAAGTCCCCCGAACCCCAAAACTTTGGGGTTTTGGGTTTTTAAAAATCCACGTGAGTTTTTAAATTTTGGTTTTATTGTTGGGAGGTGGGTCACCCCTTTTTTGGGGGATCTTCAATTTTTTTTGGGGTAAACTCCCACAAAAAAAACCTTTATATGTTTAACATTTATTGGGGAAGGGTTTTTTTGGTATTTTAAAATTTTTGCGAAAGATAAAGGTGGTTTTTTTTTATCATAGGGGTTTTTCATTCCAAAACTCTATTTTGCATGAAAATTTCTTTCTTTCCCAAAAAGAGGAACTAGTTTTTTTTTTTTATGCAAAATTTTTCAGGGGGTACATAAAACAAATATTAATGCATGGTATCCATCCCAACTAACTATTATATTCCATATCAATCTTGTAATGCACCTTTTTTTCCCACTTTTAAAAAACACCTTAAATTTCCTCAAGGTTTGGGTGGGCCCTGAAAAAAGTACAGAGCCAAAAAATTCCAACCCCACCAACTCAAACCCAAGCACCTAAGTGCAAGCCAATGGGCTATTGTAGTCCAAAGTTCTTTTTTTCTTTTTTTAAAAAAAGCAAAAATTAAAAAACACTGAAACCACTACATTAAAAATTAATTAAAAAATTTTAATCTTACTAATATTTGTTCTAAATTTATTTTTTGGGTAAAATGCAAAAAACAAAAATTAAAACTTTAGGTACACTTGAAAATAAAGAAATTTTTAACAACACCAAAAAGTTTTTCATATGTACGTTCTAAAAATTTCAAACCTCTACTCTGGTCAAATCAATTTAAAAAAGTTGGTTTTTTTTCTAGATTTTTTAATTTTAAAAAAAAAAAATTTCATTAATTAAATTTAAAAAAAATTAATAATGGTAATTTTATTATTGATTCTGTTAGGTAGGGTTTATCTCTTCTTCCTTCCTTAAATATAATTGCATTTTAAAAAGCTATTTAAACTACATTTATTGCAAAATTAGGTGCCGAAAGCTTTTTTCCTTTTACTTATATTTCAATTCAATTGAGGCTTTAAAAAAAGCGGGAAATAAAGTAGTTGAATATTTTATAAACAGAAAAGTGAAAGTTGAAGTTTTTTTACTCTCATCAGCAGGTTTTGTTCAAACACCTACCCCACAACTTTTTTTTTAATCTGTATAAATGGAAATTGAAAAAATGGGGAACAGACTGGGTGGATCTTTTTTTGATAAGTATTTTTATACCTATTCAAAAAAATTTAGCTATAAATAAGCCCAAACACTATTAATTCATTTTTGGAAAATTTTTGCCTGTATTGAATTCTTCGTTTCTTGCGGATATATGAGGTCCCCATTTTTAAATATCTGAAAATGATTTTGCTTACTGACCATAATTCTTAATAGACTTTTTTTTTAAGGCCTGAAAATGTGAGAAATTTGTTGATTGATTTTAGATCGGGGGTAAAAAACTCCTTGGCTTTAAGACCCCCGGTTATTCACCTTCAATTATAAATAGGGAAACCCCCCTGACCTTGTTTTAAAAACCCAAAGCATTAAAAAAAGTATTTAATTTATCCCCCCATTGGGGGGGCTATTAAAGGGGGGGCAAGCTAAAACACAGCCAATGTTAAATTACTCTTGGTCGGCAAATTTAAAATAAGTTGGGAAAAAAACACCATTTAAAAATAACATCAAAATTTAAAAAAACAAAAAAAATAAATCTCAGTAATTTATCATTTTAAAGAAAATTTACGACTTTTTCTTTTTTTACATATTATCTTTCCAAAACCCCGGCTATTGGGCCCTACATTGACAAGAAGTGTCCATTCCCAAAAATCAGTATCCAGGCCGATCCTCTTGGGGGTTGTGCGGGAAAAAAAAAAATGCAGGGACAATATTTCGAAGGGATTACCGCTTAAAAAGAAATACAATCGGTTTAAAACGGGATCGAAACTGTCAGTTCACTTTCCCCCTTCAGGTTAGTGAATCTTTCTTCATGAAAAAATTTTAATTACACTGAAAGTTTCGGGAAATAAATTAATGGTAAAAAAAACTTTTTTTATGATGTCCTTCCCAAATTTCCTTTTCTTAAAGCAAAGCTCTAAGTAATATGGTTTTTTTAAAAATTTTGAGGGTGGGAAATTTTAGTTTGTAAATTTTTGACATTTGGACTAAAAGGTAAAAAAAATTTTTTTTTTTGGGTCTTTTTAAATTTAAAACCCAAACACAAAAAAATTTACAAAGTCAAAAGTATGTATCCCCAAAAAAAGCACCCCATTGCTTGCACAATTGGTGAAAGGGTTTTTTATTCTGACAATGAACATTTTCTCTTTCTTGGATCCCAGGGGAATAATACCCTTTTGGAAAAATGAGAAAGAAATTTTTATAAATAACCCACTATTACCTTTGGGGGAAAAGGTTTTAAAATATTGAGAAAAAAAACAAGAATTTCAAATACGGTTTTGCCCAAATTTGTGAAAACACAAAAAACCACACATACATTCAAAGATAAAGCAGGGGTAACTTTATTTGTGTCTGAGAGACAGAAATAGGAATGTACACAATCTGTAAATAGGAAAACAGACCATTAACATCTGAGAATTTATTGTTCTCCTACAGGGAGAACTTTAATGGAGAAAAACCTGTATCTCCCGGGGAGCATAAATTTGGAGTAGCCCTATTTACTTTTTTTTAAAAGGAATTTGATCAGTAAGTTGTTTTTTGCTGTCAGGGTTTTTTTTTTACTGGGTAAAACCTATTTTTTTCAAAGCCATCTTTGGGAATTTTATCAAAAATTTTTAAATTGGTTTTCACCCTTTATAAACTGGGTATAAATTTAAATAAAGTTTTTTTTTGAAAAAAATTTTTTAATTTTCAAAACTATTTTTTTTGTAGTTGACATTATGTTGCCATAAAAAAATTTTAAAAAACAGATTTTTGAATTTATTACAATGACATAAATGTGTATTTTTTTTTAAAATTTAAGTTTTTTAAAAGACAATTTCTGCATCTTATTTCATTATCAAAGGGGGGCGCATCGGAACGATGGACCGCAGTGGGGAATGACCACACTTCTACCACTGCTTTACACGGAGTAATTTAAAAAAAGGGCCCCCAAAAATCAACCCAATTTGGCACTCCCTTTTTAAGCCCAGACGCTGCTACTCCTTTTATAGCCCCCGCCAGACTGCAAGTCCCCTCCCTTGTATAGTCCTTTTTTTTGTTTAAGTCTTATTTGTTGATGAAATTGTTATTTTTGAGTGGCCAAAGGGTTAGGTACTAGTAGTAAACAAAGAAAAGGCCATCATTGTTTCAAAATTAACCCCAAAAAGCATGAGATTTTCATTTTTTTTTTTAGACTAAATAACAAATAAGGTGACTCTTTAGCCCTTTTTCACAGCTAACTTTCCCAATTTTAAAAAAAAAAAAAAAAAAAAAAAAAACCCTTTTTTCCCCCCCCCTTTTTTCAGAGATGGAAATGGGATGTTGTCACAGGGGGAGTGCCGACCTTTGATAAAACTGTCAGTTTCAACTCCTAAAAGGTTACCAAAGGACAGGCAAAGAAAGATTCAAATTTTAAGAAGGGATTGGAAGAAAATTTTCCTCGGCTGTTTTTTCATCTGACAAAAATGGTTTTCTTTTAATAAAAATTTTTTTCTTTTAAAGGGTCTCAATCTACCACTTGTTATTTTAAATCTCCTCATAGGTTCTTTTCAGTTTTTGGGCATTTTTAATGCTAAAAAATTTCTTGTTATTGAAGTAGATAACCACATGAAAAAAAAAGAAAAAAATCAATAAAATAAGTAGTCACCGATAAATTGATTTTGGAGTATTGTTTAATAAACTGCAAAAAGATTAATGTTGGCTTGTTAAATTGATGCCCGGTGTTAATAGTAAATGTTACCCCCAATTTTTTAGCTACAAAAAAAACGGAGGAAAGAAAAATTTCTAGTTTTAAATTTTTGGGGGGTCTAGAAAACTTTAACAGTTTTTCTTTCATTTATTGTACCCACAATTTGCTTTTTTTGGGGGTGAAAAAACAGGGGGGGGGCCCCAAACGAAACAGACACCCAACCCTTCAACCGGTAGCGGGCATTTCCTTGGGTTTATTGTTATAAAAAAAAAAATCCCAATCCATAAAGGGTTTTTATTGCACATAAAAATAGTGGTTCGGGGCGAGCCAACTTTAGAAAAAAGTTTTCTCAAGCCCTCACCCCAGCTGAGCCAAACTGGCTAAAACAACAAGAGCTGGCGAATCTAAAACCCCTACCTAAAAAATTTTGGAAAAGGGGTCACAGTACAACCCTTTTCACATCAAATTTTGGAAAAATTTATGAGGCTGTTTTAAATTAGGAGAAAAAAAAAAATTTCAATTTGCATTTTAAAATTAATAATGTAAGATACCAATTTGAAATATCATTAATTCCTCCAATTGTATCGAAAGTTTTTAAAAATGATCGAAAAAGAAATTGATATTTATTAAAATTCGTAAAATTTTGAAGGTTTTAGAAAAGAAAAAAAAAAAAATTGGGGCAAATTTGGGTTTTTTTTAATTATTTTGATCGAATAATTACAAAAAATTACTTTGGGACCTTTTTTTAAGGTCTTTTAAAGGGATACAAATTGGCACGTAAAACAATAAGTAACACCAAAATCGATGTGAGGGGAATTTTTTAAAGGGGCCCTTTTTTTTTTTAAACACCTACTCAAACTAGGTATTTTCTCCTAGGTAGGACTTATTGGGAATTTTACCAAATTTTTGAAAACTCCCCGGGTTTTATTGAAAAGGGTCCAATATTTTCGAAAGAATCGTTTTAAATCAACCTTTTTTTAAAATACAGCGGGTGTCCCCGTTTGGGGGGCCCAGGGATGGCCTGAAAGCAAAAAATTTTTTTGGGGCCCAAGGCGGTGTTTTTGGGGAGTTTGAAAAAAAACCCCTTTTTTTCCCCCCCAGATAAAGAAAACACCACCAAATTTGCTTCCTAGGGCTTACGGTTTGGGCGTAGACATGATCGGGCAGTGAGTGACTTTTTACATTTTTATTTAAATTTTTCTTAAATTTGATGATTTTTTTCTAAAACAACAAACATAACATTAGGGACTTTAAAAAATAAAAGCCTTATTTTTGTCTATCAAACTATATTTTTCTTTCTGATACCCGAAAACCTTTTTCATTTCAATTTTTCAGGGACTTGATTATTCATTTTTTTTTTTTTCAAGCGAAAAAAAACCCCTAAAAACTGTTCGATAAATTAGTGATAAATTATCGATGAGAATTTCGATTATCACAAGAAAAGGGACATAACCATTTTTGTTGATTCCATTTTTTTGTTTTTTGGAATTTATGTAATATTGGATAACGTTTTTTTAGTCAGTATCGTCAGCATCGAAGGAAAACTTTTAAAGTCGAATTATAATTAATAAAAAAAATTTTTAAAAATTTTTAATCAAAAACGAAACTTTTGTGCTGATATACAATAAAACCTACTAAAATTGAAAAAAATATTCACAATTTTTCTGTGAAATTAATTTGTATTAAGAGCTTGGGTTTTTTTTTTTAGTGGTGATAATTTGTAATCTCAAAAACTTGATATTTTTTCGTACTTGACGTTTGATTTATGCTTACCCTTCCAAGTTTCAGTACAGTCCCCAAGTTTTTTTTTAAACCCGGTTTGACTATTAATTACGGGAAAAGCCCTACTTTAATCTTGTGTAATATCTGCATTAATAATTCATCAGTGTTTGTGTTTTTGGGAAACTTCATTTAATCCAACGAAAAAAGAAAAAGGGAGGAAATAAATATTTTTTCATTACCATTTTTAGTTTCTTATTATGGAACTTTGTGTCTGTCTCTGAAGGGTTTTTTTTAAAAAATTTGATTTAATGCACCCAAAAGCAGGGTCTAAATTATCAGATAGGGGTTTTCCCCCTTTTTGAAACTTTAAACCGCAGGTACTAAATCAGCCCACCCACCGAAGGGGGACGCAAAATGAGCATCTGAGTGTTCAAATTTTGAAGGGTTATCCATTTAATCAACCCACTGGCATTGTTTTAATTTAGTGACAGAACAAAAAAAAAATTTGGGTCTTCAATTCCACCCCTGGCTTTTTAAAGGCAATTAACACACACCCTTGGCGGAACAGTGCCCCCGCTGTGATGCACCCCCCCAAGGGAAACAGATTATTGTAGGTTTAAAGGGAAAATGTGACTGCAAAAAAATCATACCAATCCGCCATTACTTTCGGTTAAATTTTTTGATTTTCAGGGGGTGATTTTGATTTTCCAGTGTTTTTTTCCCATTATGAAAAAAAAAAAAAAAATGATAACAACAACAAAAACACGCCGTGCTGGTTGGAGCATGACCAGGTGAAAAAAACCATTTTTGGTTTACGGCGGAATCACGTCCCGGGGATGGAAAGACGTCAGGGGTGTGTGGAATTGACATTAAAAAGGGAAAAATTAGCATGCACTTGCTTCAAATTTTTTTTTCCACCCCTTCTCACCTTTTATTATTTGGGATTATTTTTCAAAAAGCTAATTCGGCTTAATTCTCGTGTAGGAAAAAAAAGCATTCAAAAAAAAAAACCAATTAATGGAACCCCAATTAAAAAATGATCTGACCTTTGGTCTGTGAGCCTTTCTTGTTTTTTTTAAAAATCATACATTAATTTGTTATCTTGACCAGCACAACTAAGCTAAAAAAGTTTGTTCCTCAAGGTTTTATTGACTTGGGGAAAAAATAGCGCAGGGTTTTTACAAATCTTTTTTAAACAAGAAATTTTTTAACTAAACGGGATAGAAATCACCCCCCCTTTCACCAAGCTTACAACAACAAGAGAAAAACTTATTGTATTTAAAAAAATTTTAACCCAAAAATTTGCCCAAAAAGCAGATGAACTTTCAAGCAATGAAATATCAATTTTTTTCATTTTATTTACTATTAACAGGCCCCCTTCCTTAACACTTTCACGCCAGGGGAACAGGAATTTTTCACCTGGCTTGCGCTATTTCGCTAGTAGAACATTAACAGGTGATACTTCAAAATAAAACGGTTTTTTCCCAATGGCATTGTATAAGAGCTATTGAATTTGTCTTTTTTAAAAAAATTTGGTTTTTTTCAGTCCCCAAAACGGGCCCCGTCCCAAAAAAGATTTGGGGAATTTGGGGTTCCTAGAATGACCCTTTTTTTCTTTTTTTAAACCCTTTCCCCTTTTTTAAAAATTTCCCCCACGTGCTATAGAACAAAAAAATTTACAATTTTTTTTTAAACCCCTTTTTTTCATTTTTTTTTACCCTTTTTAAATTTTAAGGGGAAAAAAAAAAAAGGGCTTCATTTTTTTTCTTTTTTAAAAAAACCAAAAAAACAATTTTAAAAGAGAAAAAATCGGGAAAAAATCTTTAAAAAAAAAAAAAGATTTTTTTTTCCCTACTGATTTTATTATTTTTTTCACAATAATAATATCTATTTAAAAACACGTACAGAATAAACTTTTTTACCCGGGATATTGGTATTTTTTTTTGGGGTGGGTGTTAGCAATGAGGCACACACCCCTTGCAAATATAGCAAGTAGAGATAAAATTTCGGGAAATTTTTCCACTATTTTGCCTAATAATTTTTCAGGTAGGTATGTCTAAGGTCATTTGGTTTGATGCATGCGGGGATGGTACCTATGCTTTTAAAAAAAAACATTTATGTATTACTTATTAGTTGTGGTTTTTTTTTACCATTAAAAAACTATTCTTTTAATAGGGGTACCCCCCTACTCCGGAAACCCCAAAACCCCGTACCCAAAATTTCCCCCCGCCGGGTTTTTCTCTTCCCCAGCTGAATTTTTCTTAACATTTGGGTTGTTTTCCAAAAAAAACCATGTTTTTTTTCTTTGCCATATTATATTACTTTTTTAAAAAAGGGGTTTTTTTAAAAAACCAGAAATAAAATAGCTCACCCAAAACAGAAAAAATGAGGCACTGTGCCTTTGACACAGCCATTTTTGATTTTTGGGGTGCGGGAGTGCCCCTTTTAGATTTTCCCAGACTACTTGGCTCACGGGGCTAAAGTTACAAATTTTTTTTCCCCCTTTCTTGCTTTAAAATAATGACAACTTTTTTTTTTTTTTTAAAAAAAAAAAAAGGTGTCACTTATATGCCTTTCTCTTTTTAAAAATTGGGTTTAATGGGTGATACGGTTTTTGGGTTTTTTTTTGGGTATTTTGGCTGTTCTCGAGATACGGGAAAAAGAGGGGGGGCTTTATGGATACCATGTATAAAAAAGGAAGTTGTGTGTGTGTGTGGGGTGTGTGTGTGTTTTTGCTTTGTGGGTAAGAGAGAGAATACAAAATTTAGCCCAAATTTTTACTCTACAAAAAATCAGTCAGAATGCGGGGCATTGTTTCAAGTCCCCAACTCTACCAACAGTTTTTTTTAGTTCCCCAGTGATACCCATCAGCCAGTGTCAATGACACATTGAATACAATTTTTTTCTGTCAAAGAATTTAAAGCACAAAGAAAGCGTTTTCGGGGTTTTGGGGGGAAAAATTTCCCCAATTCCAACCCCTCCTGATGTGGGGGGAAAATTTTCCCCCGCCCCCACTGGGGGTGGGTGAGGAAAAAAAAAAGGGACGAAAAAAAATAAAAAGAGAGACAAAACATCAAAATTTTTAAATTTTCTGACCCCTGTAAAAATTTAGTTTATTCTTTCCCCGCCACATTGTAAGTAATACGTCTGTGTAATTGTAGGGGGGGGAAATTTTAAATTTTTTTGAATATAGGGGGGTCTTTGGGGGAAGTTTCATAATAAAAAATTTTTTGGACCTTGATGCATTACTAATTTGGGCCCCACAAAAGTGAAGGATCTGAGGAAGGCAAGTTGTGACAAAAAAAAAAACTTTGAGGACTTTTTCCACAAAGGGGGGAAACAAAAAACTCCTTGTTTTTTAAAAATTTTTTTAAAAGATATTAGGGGGTTTTTACCCCGGTAATATTTTTTTTCCCTTAATCTGATGAAATCAGTTGATGAATTCCTGACATTTTTAAAAATTTCAAAAATTTTTAAAAACCCAAAAAAAAAACAAAAAAACAAAAAAATTAGACTTTAAAAATTTGGGCGCCCATATTTAAATCCTCTCATCATCGGTTTTAGGTAACGTGCCTATTTTCAGGGAAACAGGGAATTTTTACTTATTTTAAAACAAATTTGAAAAAAAATTACTTCAAACTCAGGTTTCAATTTCGCCATAAAAAAAGGGGGGTTACAATCGTGCCCCTTTTTCCCCCGGTTTTTTACGCCCCCGTTTACTCTTTTTTCTTCTATTTTATGGTCAGGGTTGTTTGGTGGCCCCAAAATTTTGGGTTATCCATTTTTTTGTCATTACGGTAAAACCCCCCAAAAACCCAAAAAAATTTTTTAAAAACCCTAAAACTCAAAATATGGGTGCGTCAATGCTCGTTGGGAAAAAGCCAGGGTTTTCATTTTTAAAAACGGGAAATTAAAAACGTCCAGTGAGGTTGGGGCCTGGATGGGGACCCTTTTTTAAATTTTAAAACCAAAAATTTTGGGGATGCTAGCTATTTCCCCCCCCTCTCAGAGGTGGGGGTTTTTTTGAGTACTGGATAGCTGGGTTTTGAGTTTCCAACGAAAGGGGGGGAAAACTCCCCCAGATATAAAACCATGCAGTTGAAAGCTCGTTTTTTAAACCCCCCCCCAAAAAGCTTGTCCTTTTTAAAAAAAAATTAAGGAAAAAACGTAAATTTTACAATTTGACTCAGGAAAATCTGCTCTTTCCCCCCTCCCCCCCCCTTTCTACACCCCCTGTCTTTTAAAAACATTTCTCGTGTTGTAAAAAGGTCAGAAAATTAAAGTGTAACAAAGTCATTATTTAGTTTATTTTTTTAAACAATCTGCTGCAAGCTATTTTTTAAATTGTATTTAAAATTTTAAAAACCAAGGCTTCCCCCAAAAATAAAAAAAATGTCTACTGTGTAAAGAAAGTTTTTTTTTTAGGCATTTGAAACAGGGAAAAAAAGGAAAAACCAAAATCTTGAGAAAAATACTTAAACCAAAAAAAGCGGAAATAAACTGTTTTTGTGTTGAGCAAAATGGAAAAAATGTTGTTGGGCCCAGGGGGGTTAGGGCGTAGTTGATAAGTCAGGAAAAAAGGGGAAACCCCCGGGCAGACCCTTTCAATGAATGGAAATTTTTCCCCAAAAAATATCGAGTTTCCTCATGAAAACCCCCTATTTTAAAGTATCGAAGATCCCGGGGGGGAGAAAATGCTTTTTTAAACCCCAAAAAAGGGTTTCAATCATAAAAAAGGACCCTGAATTTTGGGAAATGAGTTTAAAAATTTTTTCTATTTTTTATCTATTTTCAAGTCATTTTGTTTAGGCAAAAGGGCGAGAGCACAAATCCCTTTTTGGGGAGGAAGGGCGTCCTGCTAAAATTGCAAAAAAAAAGGCCCTGCCAGAACCTACACCTCAACCCGGGAAAAAAAGGGGTAAAAAAAAGTCCCCAACCCCCCTTTTTAGTGGGAAAGAAGACCCTTTTGGAAAAGGAAAACGACATTTTTTTTTTTTTTTTTATTAAACATTTTTTTATTTAAAATACCCTTTTTTTAAAAAACAATAGCAGATTTTTTTTACTTTTAGAAAAGAAAAAATTTTGGCATTCCAAGTTCATCAATTTTTTTTTTTGGTTTCCTAACTGTTTCCAGGCTACAATGCCCAAAAAAAAACCGGCAAAATGAACAACCCCCCCGCATCCCCAAAGATCCCCCCCTTTTTTCCTACGGAAAACAGTGGGGGGACACCCCGGAAAAATTTGGGGGTTCGTTCAGAATCAAATGCAGGAAAAGGGGAAAGGTTTGTAGGTCAGGGATTATTGGCAAGGGGGGTTTAAACTCAGGATTTTTTGGGAAGGTAAGGTTTCCAAAAATACCTATTTTTAAAAAAAATTACCTTTTTTTTAATTTTTTTTTAAAAAAGGGGGTTTTTAAAAAAGTCGCTTTAACTCCCCATGGTCTATCACGAGGGGGGTTTTTCCCCCCTTCGAGGAAACTCAAAAACCCCGTCTCACTGACCCACCCAGCCGGGGTGGGGCCTAGAAAAGCCACGTCACGAAAATTTTAAAATTTTTAAAGGTCACCCACCCCAAATTTTTAAAACCTCGCTGGATGTCGTTTAAAAATTTGGGGGTTCTGAAGGGAACCGGTTTTTTTTAAAATCCATCACGCTGGCTATTGATGGGTTTTACAAGTAAATAAAATTATTAAAAGGTCTAAAAAATTTATATTGATCTTGTAAGACAGCAAAATTTATTTTTTACGGTCTTACGAAAAGGGGTTTCAACCTGACGGGGTCTTTTTACGTAGGCTATTGACTGGGGCCTTTTTGGGGTTTTCATAACTTCTGGCCAATGTTTTTTTCATACGTGGGGATGGTTGACTGTCAGGAAAACCCTGACGGGAAAAACTGAGATTTCTCATTTTGTTGTGAATTTCAGATTTTTTTGGGGAATTGCGTCAAATCAAGCTCCCCCGGGGGGCGAGCGCTCGTAAAAGTAGCACGGGGGCCACCCGGGGCCCAACTAATTAAATTTAAGAGTTGGGTCTGAACCATAAATTTTGATGGCCGTTAAATTTCCCCCGTTCTGGGGCTGTAACGGGAGGTTTTTCAACGACACCCGGGTTTTTAAAACTTGGGTAAAACAATTTTAAATTTCAAAACCCTCGTGAAGTTTTTAAAATGGCGGGGTTCTCACATGTGAGTTTCTTCCACTCAACCACTATAGAAAAAGGAAAGAAAAAAAAAAAAAAGAATAAAAATTAAAAAATTCCCCCCACAGCAGGGCGGGGTCCCTAAAAAACCCCCAGAACAGCCGTTTTTTAATACTGTATTTTTTTTTTCATATCACCAGCTAAAAAAATTTCTAGGGAAAATTTAAAATCATGTTCCAAAAATTTTTTCCTTTTTTGTTTCAGAAATTTAAAATTTAATTTAATTTTGGGGGCCGAATTTTTTTTTCAGAAATCATAAACAAAAAGCGACGGGTGAGCTTTTTATTTTTTTTAAATTTAAAAACATATTTTAGGTTATATTGCTTTTGGGTTTTTGAAAAAAATGTTTTGTTTTTAAATCCGTTAATCCGGATTTTTGGGGACGGGTAAGGCCCCAAAAGCATTCCATTTGTTGGGGGAAGTGGATGAATGATTTGAGGGATTTGGGGGGGTTTTTAAAAGATTTTAGGGCCCGGATAAACCAAAAAGGGGAGTAAAGAAGGGGCTTTTGGGCCAGCACAGGGCAACTGTAATCTCTAAATAAATTTAGGGAAAAATGGACGGGCTTTGTATGTATCTTTGTAATTCTTTGTGGTTTTCCCCCTTTTTTAGGGGGAAAAAGGTAAAGATGCAAAAAATTGATGGGAAAAAAAAAAAAACCCCCCAAAAAAATAAAATTGCCCTACAATATCAGGAAAAAATATCAAAATTTTCCAAAATTTCCCAAAAACCCCCTTGAGTTTTTTCCCCTTTTCCTTTAAGTATTTTTTTTTGAGGGGAAAAGGGCCCATTTTAAGACGGTCCTTTTTTCCCGGAACTTGAAAAACTTATATATAAAGAAAAATGGACGGGCTTTGTATGTATCTTTTTTTAAATCTTTGGGGTCCGAATTGTTTAGGCGAAAAAAAAGAACAAAAAAGATGAAGGGGGGGCCCCAATAAAATTTCCGTAAATATCAGGAAAAAAATCAAAAGTCCGAAATTCCCCCAAAAACCCTCCTTGAGTTTTTACCTTCCAAGATTTCCTTGAGGAAGGGCCCCCTTTTTTTTAAACGGTCTTTGCCCTTGGGAAATTTAAATCATCGCGAGGGGCCTATATTTTTTATTATTTAAAACACAAAAGACAAAATTAGCTTTTTATTTAATTCTTTTTTGGCCACATTTTGAGGGACCCCCCTCGGGGAAGAAGCCAAAAATGTTCGAAATTTTTTCCATTTTTTCGATTTTTTACGTTTTTTTTTCAGGGTTCCAGCACGGGAACTTAAATTACGCAAAGGGAAATTTTTATTGTTTTAAAAAATGTCTGGGAACACCAAAAAATTTTTTTTTTGGGGCCCTTGTTGCCCTATTCGACAAAAAACCCTTTCGGGAAAAAGGGGGGCCCCCTTTTCTACATTACCAAAATCCGCATGATAGACTTGGGGCCCCGGGTTTTTAAAATTTTCGCGATGATGGTTTTGGGTGTGTTTGTGGGTGTGTGTGTGT
>JAMCCL010000268.1:0-47743 GCA_024516035.1 Bactericera cockerelli
CCCGTCGCCCGTCGTGATATGACCATGCAGTTGAAAAGCGACGTTAAACTCGGAAAAAAAGAACAATTGACCAATTACCATTTGATTGTGAGTAAAGTTCTTAGTTATTCTGTCCATTTTTCAAACATCTCCTTTTTTGTTTTGTGTTCGACACAATTTTTAAAAACAAATTTCTTTGAAACTATTTTGTTTCTCGTCTTTATCCATTACTATTTTCATAGTCTCAAGCGATCAACCTGTTTTAATTGAACTGATACGATGGAAAAACTAAGAGGAGATTATTTTTATTATCTGACCTGGTTGCAGGGTTTTAAGTGGAACCCTTACAATTAACACTGCGACCTAATTAGATCTATTGTGACCAGTTGATTCTATTTGATTTTAACGCCCTAATTTGAAGTTGTCAGGACGGGGGTTTTACCCTCTATTCGCTGGGAATCGTATCAGCTACCTACATTGACCTCACCCAGCCTGGGTAGGGGGAAATGCCAGCCTCACGTGTTTGGAGGGAACAGAATTTTCGTCGAAAAGTCTGACCCAACCGGGAGTCGAACTCGGGAACTCTGGACTACGGCAGTAGTCACAACCATTACGCCACGGAGGCTGACTTATGGGGAGACAAGCGGGCTGTCGCCGCTTTGCGGGCCGAGGCATGGCCGTGAAAGCAAAAAATCCTTTTTCGCCAATGGCAGGTGTTGTAGTGGGAATTTCGAAAAATCCCGTCTTATTGCACATCTAGACTATAAGACAAAGCTACCTACCAAATTTCAGCTTCCTAGGACTTACGGTTTGGGCTGTAGAGCGATGATCAGTCAGTGGTCAGTCAGTCAGTGACTTTGACATTTATATATTAAGATTATTTTCAGTTTTTTTTCGTATTCTTTTAAATACATTTCACTTTCTCAAAAATCACTTACCGGTTGGTGTATCGGGATAAGAGGTCAAGCTGTAGCTGAATGGTCTCTCTACAACATTTAGTACATCGGTGATAAATTCAGTTTCATTGAACGAAATGTTCTGAGCCAGAGACGAGTTTAAACGGGAGAGAAACAGCCTCCACCTTGGTAGATAGAACAAAGATACAATACCTGGAAATCGAAATGAAATAGTATATAATAATATATAGGTACTGAGTACCTCGTTTATTTGACAATAGATATGTGATGATGTACATAAGTAAACGCTAAAAAACTAGTATTGTCAGCTCCAGTCTTGTATATTTATTGACTTTGACTGACATAAATACTTTGGTTACAATGAGATCTATATAAGGCTAATCATAAGCAAAGTATATTTAGGAAAAAATAAATAAAAACCTAGCTAGATGTAATATTGGGATCTAAGGTGTTGTTGGGGGGGGGGGGATGGGTAGGAGTTAGGAGGTAGGAGGAGGAGGGAAAGGGAAAATAGGATTAGGGGGAGGGGTGGTTAGGAGAGCATAGATCTGTTTTGCACAACCATGTTGTGAATCACACGTTTGTATTTAATTTTTGGAGGTACAACATAGGTAAGTAATGGTTTCAGTACGTTAATGTTAGCTTTTTTCGTTTTCTTGAAGAAATTTATAGAGAGTTTGTTTACATAATTTTCTAAGTAGGGAGTTTTAGCAAGTGAGTGGAGGTCAGTGATTTTAGTGTACCTTCTTTTCTTCAGGGCTATTCGAAGGGCTCGGTTCTGTAGTACTTGTAGTGTCTTGTAGTTTGTTTTACAAGTAGTATTCCAGGCGGGGGCCGCGTATGTAATAATTGGGCGAAGGCAAGATTTATACAAGAGAATTTTATTGGATGTACTTAATTTAGATTTGTAATTAAATACTGGGTAGAGGGAATTTAAACCGATAAAGAATTTTTTATGAATATGTTTCATGTGAGCAGAGTAGGTCAGTTTGGAGTCCAGGTATACGCCTAAGTATTTAACTTCCTGACTCCAGGTTACGTCTGAGTTAAAAACATGTATAGTTCTAGGCAGTATTGGTTTCCTACGAGTAAAAAAGATTGCCTCGGTCTTGTCCGGGTTCACACGAATTTTCCACTTGTTAAAATATTTTGAGAATTTTTTAGAGCAGTTTTTAAGTCTATTGAGTATGGTGTCAGGGCGCCAGGAGGAGGAATACAGGGCCGTGTCGTCGGCGTAGACAGCACTGTGCACATGTTTGTCTGTAGGTGCGTCGTGTGTGTAGAATATGTACTGCTTCGGCCGAGCAAACTCCCTTGGGGTACGCCCCCTCTATTTTCCTTGCCCTAGACAGTACACATGGTCCGTAGTTCAGGGTTGTGTTTCTAGCAGGGTCAGTTAGGCTGTCTATTGGAATGAGATTGGTGTGACTGGAGTTAGGGGAGTCAATGCTTACGCGTAGCTGTCTATTTGAGAGATAGGAATGGAAGATGAAAATAAGGTATTTTGGGCATTTTTTCAAAATTAATTTATGAATAAGACCCGCGTGCCAGACGGTGTCGAAACATTTTTCGATATCAAGCATAATTAACCCTGTATGTTTTTTCAAATTAAAATTTGAGATAACATGATCTGCTATTCTCGCGATTTGTCCTACTGTCGATCTTCCCCGACGGAATCCAAACTGTTCGGGTGCAAGTATATTTTCTTTGTCTAAGAACAGGTCGAACCGCATAAGGATTACTTTTTCCGTCACTTTGCTCAAGATACATAGGAGGCTGATTGGTCTGTAACTTTCGGCTTTTTGAGGGGACTTTCCGGGCTTCAAAATGGCTATTACTTTAGATATTTTCCAGAGTGTTGGGAAGTGTCCTAAGGCTAGAATTCGGTTCATGATGATTTTAAGTTGTATAATGCAGGTTAAACTAAGATTTTTAATACACAAAGTTGGGATGCAGTCTATGCCTGGAGACTTTGTGGTTTTAAGTTTACCTATAATTTTTAATAATTCAGAGGTGGTTACGGGGCAGTTTTGATCTTCGAAATCTATGCTTTGGGATAAATAAAATTTTCAACATTGTTTTCAACTTTACGTGTAAAGTATTTTGTACCCATGTTCATGTTTAGCCTATGTACTGTTTCAAATCTTTCCGCTAAAATTTCAACTTTTTCTTCCGGGGTAAAAGCGTAATAGTCATTATTAGCATTAGTGATGGTAGAAGAAGTAGCTGTCAGGGGGGAAGAAGGTCTTTGGGTGATGAGGGGGGAATAAGTTTAGTTCGGGGGACAATGGACTTTTTCTTTTTCCATAGACTGTCACTTGTCTTAATACGTGATAATTGCCTATTAAAAAAGTAATTTTTTAGTAGGTACAAGGTACGGTTTAATAGTTTTGACGTAATATTTTGTAATTTCTTGTATTTGTAGTTTCTGTATTTTTGAAAGAGTTTTCTATATTTATTTTTTGTGGTTATGAGGAAATTTACAAAGTTGTTTTCTGGGATATTATTTTTGTAGGAGACCGTTTTTGTTGGAATGTTAGTCCTCATTGAGTCCTGTATGACTGTTGTTAGTGTGTAAACTGCTTTGTCAATGTCTTCTTTTGTATTTAAGTCCTCTAACTTAAAATGTGTATCAATAAAAGAGCGGTAGAGTTCCCAGTCTGTGTTTTTAAAATCAAAACTTAGTTTCTGTTCACGTACAAGTCCTGATAATTTTAAGGTGAGTATTATAGGATTGTGATTTGAACTTAGAGCTGGGGCGGTGCAGATGCTGTCAAAAATTGAGGAGTCTTTCAGGAGAGCTATATCTATTATGGATGGATTATACCTAGGACAGTCAGGTATGAAAGTTACATCAGTAGGGGCTGAAATATAAATAGATTTATTAATGCAATATTTGTGCAAAGCAATTCCGTCGATATTATTACCTATACAGTTCCAAACTTTATTCTTACAGTTAAGGTCTCCTATTACAATAGGGTTTTCTTGTTGGAATAAAACGTTCAAGTCATTTAAGTTAAGCTTATTTCTAGGTGCTTTATAAGTTGACAATATGGTAAAAAATTTGGAGTTACATTTTAGTTTAACCCCAATTGTTTCAACACTTATCATGTTGGGTAGCTGGAATTCACAATGCTGTAAGTTTGACCTAATCATTATAGCAACTCCGCCTCCGTGGGCGTTTCTATCTTGGCGATAACAGGAATATCCTGGAAGTTTGAGATTTTTAAAATCATTGTCAAGTTTGGTTTCACTTAAACAGATAATGTCAAAATTTTCTTTTTGATTGAATAATTCTAGTTCTAATAATTTGAACCTGATGGAATTCGAGTTCCATGCAGCAATACGAAGAGTATCAACTGAATCAGCCATCAAAGAATTCACAGATTGAGTCTAAAATAATAGTAAACTTACTGAACCCATCAGGGGCTCTTCTAATTTTAGAAATTATAGATTTGGCAAAGGCTAATATTTTAAAAAGATTAAAACCTGTAAAGAGAGACTTTAGTTCTTGTATGATACTGCTAATGCTATCAGTGCCAATATTTCCTGCGTCAGAGGTGCAGGTCTGGACGGGGGCGGGGGTGGGGCAAGACTGTTGTTGAGAAGAATTCAGGTTCAGCGCAGTACTTGTAGGCGCTGTAGGGTTCAGGCGCGGCCAGTGAGTACCTTGGGTTGAGAACGGCTGGTTGGTGGGTTGAGATGGATAACGGGAGCCAGCCAGGACATTTCTGCGTTTTTCTGCAACTTTCATGAAGATTTCGCACTCTTTGGAGTTCGCAGGATGTTTCTCGTTGCAATTAGCGCATTCGTATTCTTCTTCTTCTTTCAAGCAGTCCTTGATGTGATGGTCGCCCGCGCATTTTCTCCATTTCAACTTTCTTGTACAGTTATTGGCGATGTGGTGGAACTTTTGACATTTGAAGCATTGAATGGGGTTGACTTTTTTGTGGGGCTTTTCCCACGACACAATGCAATAACACAATGTCCTGATTTTGACTACGTCTTGTGTTTTAGTACCTGGACTAAATAGTACGGAGTAGAGGGGATATTCCTGTTTCTGGTTTATCTGGTTGATTTTTATAGTATTGAAATTTAAGTCCGTTAGCTCTTCCTTTATGTCATCAGTGGAAATGGACGCGGGAAGGCCCTTCAGGATAAGTTTAGTCAGTTTTTCTGAGCTCAAAGTGTAGGTATGAAATTCAAATTGTTTCGAAATGAAATATTCTTTGAGTTTTTTGTGGTCTGTATCAGTATTAGTGTAGAAACTTGTCTTACCGTTCGCATATTTAAATTGAAATTTGTCCTGCAGTAGGCCTTTAAGAGCTTGGAGAGTTGTGTTACCCTCCTTCAGTGTTCCTTCCACGATCACTGGCGGGGGCTTCTTCTTCTTGTTCAGCGGGGTTCCGCCGCTCTGTGTAGCACTGCCCGTTCCTTGGGGAGGGTCGAGATCCATCTCATTTGTATTTGCACTTTTATTTGCACTATTTAACAGAGGATCGAATCGGTTTTTGAGAGGAATACCGGCACTGCTTGTATTTGAAACTTGCGATATACGACGCTTATTATTATTCCCACCGTCTGCCATCGTGCTGGCTAGGCGGTTGGAAAATTACAGCAGGAAAGAATATGCTATGTATGTAGAAGTAAATTTACTACTAGCACTAAAAATAAAAATTTAGAAAAACAGAATAGAAAAAAAAAATCACTTAAAGTTTGTATTATTACATAATAGCAATCGCTAGCTATCATATGGAGTAAGAAGAAGAGTCCCGTCTACCTAACATCCATTGTCGATACACAGGGAAAAAGTTCAGAAATTAATTGTTTATTAATTTACGTAAGTTCAAGATAAATTTGTTATCACGTTAATCAATCAATGCTACCTGTTCAGAGATAAGCACGGCACTGATGAAATAGTATGAACTTAATAATCGAAATGAAATAATATGCATTTAATAAAAAAAATCTGGCCTTTGTAGTAGACTTTGGGGATATGGTGCCAGGAAGCTGGACTCTTCGTAAATGCTTTGGGGGGTTCTATATGATCAAAAAGAAGCCATTCGAAAGATATTCAGGGGTTTCCAGACTTTTGCCCCACCCTGTATACTCGTACTAGGGGCTGTCGCCCGCTTTGCGGACCGAGGCATGGCCGTGAAAGCAAAAAGTCCTTTTTCGCCAATGGCAGGTGTTGTAGTGGGAATTTCGAAAAATCCGCTTTGTCTTATTGCACATCTAGACTATAAGACAAAGCTACCTACCAAATTTCAGCTTCCTAGGACTTACGGTTTGGGCTGTAGAGCGATGAGCAGTCAGTCAGTGGTCAGTCAGTGACTTTGACATTTATATATACTCGTATATACAGGGTGGACCAAAAAAACGTTTACACCCGTTAATGGTAGATTACTGACGACATTTCCAGGCCCGATCTGCAATCCGTTTTTTCGGATTCGCCTTCGTAACTGCACAAAGTGATTTTTTGCAACTTTCCGAAAAAGTCCGACTTGGGCTTATTCTTCAGGTCAGTACTTTTTTCCTGTTTAAGATGAGTTGATTCTGAACAATTTTACAGAAAGCCAACAAAATTTCGATGTTTCTAGCTACACTACTTTGTTTTTTACGATTTGGTTTGTCATATTTTTTTACACCTGAACAGAAAAAAACACCCAAAAAAACTTTTTTACTAAATAAAACACTCGACATTTGTCCGAACAAATTTTGGCACAGACATGGGCAAGTTTGATAAAAGTTGGCGGCCGCCCCGAGGATGCTAAAAAATATTTTTACGATTTTTTATCACGTGATCTTCTGGGAAAAATTATTAGATGTTTGCCAAAAACTCTTCAAAAATCCTAAGAGTTTTCTAGCTGTAGACTGTGTAAGGGCGTCTTGTATTGTTTACAAAAATTGTTTACATTGCTTTTTTGAATACCGCGGTCTCACATGCCTTCATCAGCCAGTTTAGGAAAATTCAAATGATAATTTTCATGCTGTTCAGGTTGTCAGTGGTGTTAGCTAGATGTGGTAGTGCTAAGAGTGTTAGACGCATGACCGAGGTTCAATTCTCGACGGTCAATATTATTTTAATTATCAAAAAAAAAAAAATCTGATGGAATATTTTATTCATACCTGTATCTGACCTGTTGTAACACCAACAATTTATGGTTTTTTTTTGGGGGGTTATACCATCTGTAAATTGAGTTATATCAGATACTATTGGTATCACAATACACATATGTATTATTCATGCAAGCCCCTGAGATACTGTAAGGATGGTTTTTCTTATGCTTCCCTACGAGAAAAAAAAAAAACTAGCGAATTTTCCTAACGAAATCAGAGTTTATAAAATGAAGCCAGGTGAATATGTAGGTAGGTTCTTCTATCATTAACAATACTAAATAAATAACAATTATTTACCGATTACCAACTCTTAATAGAAATCTTAAAAAAAGAAAACAAGATAATAATATTTTGTAAAATTAATAAACTTTTGCAGTTTTTATAATGTTTTATACTATTTTGATATAAACAAAAAGTTATTTTAAAAAACATTTTGTGTTAGTATGTTCAATGAGAAACGATTAGAAGCGCACGATTAGCTCAGTGGTAAGCTAGTCACTTGCCATACGGAAGATCCCACCCCGGTCCGAACGCCAGAGCCAGCAAAAAATTCATGACTAAAAAATAAAAAAGACTGTTGTCATTTTTTATTTAGCCATAGGACACACTATGTATTCTCCTCACACAAATTTTTGAAACCAATGGTGACTTCAGAACCTTAGTTCTAACTCGGAACTTTCCTTCTACCTTCTTGCCTCTCTCTCTCTCTCCCTCTCTCTCTCTCTCCCACTCTCTCTCTCTCTCTCTCTCTCTCTCTCCCTTCTCAATTCCCTCAGAGGAACTGTTGGAAGTGGCGTACACCTTCCTGGATGCAAAGGTTGAACCTCTTCATCATGTTCCGTCGAATGTTCCGGAAGATTCCAGGTTTTTTCTGTCAGGTCATCGAATGCCAACAGGATTCTTGCTACCAGATTCTGCTACTCTTGCATCTCCAATGGTATTTCGTAAACTATGTTTTTCACGTGATCCCAAATGTTCCTTTTGGCAGCTCCATATGCTAAATGCATATCCGAATAATAATAATTATGTAACTTGTACTAAAAAACTCAAGAAGTTTAAAGATAATATTTCATAGAATGCAGAAAAATATGATTGAAAACTATCATCGAGAAACAAACAATCATTCATTTGACTGGCCTTTAATGAATTCCAAGGAAAATAATTATCAGACATAAATAGCTAATTACTCTTTGAGTACAAGACGACCCTACACGGTCAACACTTTTAAGATTTTGAACATCATTTTTTGAGACTTACCTGGTTTGTTTACCCAGAAGATCACGTGATAAAAAATCGTAAAATTATTTTTTAGCATCCTTCCCCTTAAACAAAAAGGTGTCTCTGATCTACTAACTCCGATATAGTAGTCTCGGAGATTGATACGAGAGAGTAAAAACAGCGTGCTCGGAAACATCTTTCTCTGGGAGTGCTGCGGGAATGGATTGGAACTCCCGGAGAATGTTTAACCAACTTACTCGGAACCTATCCCGGATCTATGCCCGAGCTAACTCGGGACAAGATCCGAGCTAACTCGTCCCGAGTACATGTTCTCCGAACCGTCTCGGAACGAGATCCAATACCCTGTGGCAACACCGGAAATTGAAAGTAAAATTTGCAAAACATTTTCAAAATCGAGTGAATTCCGAAATTTGAATAGATTAATTAGTTTTCCTGAGATAATTAGTAAAACTCAAATACATAAAAGGTAAAGATATTTTTATACAGTATTTTGAGAAACTACCGTCAATATGTGTAATCTCATTCCTAAGATAAAGTAACTTCATAAGTAATTTCACATCAGTGACTTCTGCTCATCCAAATAAGTGATTTAATAAAACGTGTTTTAAGTAATTTAAGTAATGGTCAATATGTCTGCAAACATAATATCTTTTTAAACTGGACCTAGCATTTAAAATAATTATGATCTATGGAGGAAATCCACATGATATTTTCCACCTGTTTACATGTATTGTGCATCCAATCCAACATAGCTTCAACCTGAAGATACCTATTCAAGCTGCCTCCCTCCTCAAACATATTGAACCTGACATGGGATAAGTGAAAGTGACTACAAATTGATGATTTACACAAAATAATTATATCTAACAATTTCTGATAAAAGTCCAACAAGTTGATTCTTCTAAAGTTCCTACATCATAGTTTTAGGGTATAACTAAAAAGAAATTTTTCTCTACTTTAAAAAGTTTACTGTTCTAAAGTGTACCAATTTCCATGCATTAATCATAAGTGAGTTTTACACTCCAATTAGTGGGGTAAGCAATATCTAAACAATATCTTACATTTTACATTGTTTTATAGTCAAACCAGGATATGTATGTGGAAATGCTGGAGATTAACCTGTTCCAGATATTCCACTTAATCAGAATCACACTCTTGACAGGTGTCTGACTGGGGGATTTTAAACAGGGAAAAGACCAGTGTTTTGCTAGACAACTATGAACAGAGAACTGACTAGCTAAAGGCTTTTTAATAGGTTCACATTATTGAAGATTTGACTATACTGTTCCATAATCAATAGATCCTGTGTTCAATTCACAGTTTTTTTTTCTTTCAAACAGCAATTCTGTTCCCTTTAAAAATGAGGCATTTCTAGCCCTTATCAGGCTAAGTGAGGTTAATGTGGGTAGCTGGGACTATTCCCAGTAAATTCAGTATACAACCCCCATTTTTATTTTAAATAAATCTGTTCTCCGAAGATGTGAGGCTGGTATATCTAGCCCTACTCAGGCTGAGTGAGGTGAATGTGGGTATCTGGTACTGTTCCCATTAAATTCAGAATGAAATTCCCATCCTCACTATCTCAAATCAGGACAGGGGTTTTTCATGAACCAGCTATAACATAAAAAAAAAAAAAAATATTGTAAGTTTAGAAGAAGTATTAAATGTTGCAAATTTAGACATTTTTTTTACTTGTAATAAGTACATTTTTTACTATAATGTGTTCATTAATTTTAATTTTTAAAACAGTAGCTTGCATTATTCAGGATTTGACTACTCCCCGTAATCTAAAGATTTTGGTTCATTTTTGTTGTTGTGAAACAGATAATTCTCCTTCTTTAGAAAATATGAGGCTGACATGTGTATACACAGCCTTTATCAGGCTGGGTGAGGTTAATGTGGCTACCTGGTACTATTCCCAGTAAATTCAGAATAAAATGGCCCAACCCAGGCTCAGTGAGCTTAATGTGGGTAACAGGTTTGTGAGTTTCCTGCAAATGAGGGTAAAACCTTGGTCATGATATGACTATGCAATTGAGGTTAAACCCACTTTAATCAAACAAAAAAAAATCTGGAAGACTGTTCTTTTTTTATGAATGCCATATTATAGTCAAAATTCTCTCTGGGTTCTATTTCCTAATTTCATCTTTAATAATCTCAACTTCTGTTCTGGTATTCTTTGTCTTCAGGCAGCCTGCTGCTGGGCAGGAAGATGGCATTTCAGCACATCTCTCTCTTAATTACCTATATGTATAATAGATTTAGATTAATTAAGTCCACTTGGCTTAATTTATCTGCTGATTCTATGTATTATATTCTGTTTGTTTCATGTTTTTGTTTGTTACATATTTTTGCTTTTAATTCTTTTACCATGAAA
Organism: Bactericera cockerelli; assembly: GCA_024516035.1. Lineage (NCBI taxonomy): Eukaryota > Metazoa > Arthropoda > Insecta > Hemiptera > Triozidae > Bactericera > Bactericera cockerelli. The sequence continues at coordinate 10,633 of JAMCCL010000268.1, forward strand.
ATGGAAAAATATAAAACTGAAAAACACAAATTGTCTTCTTATTTATTAATGTTAGCATTTCATCAACAGCTTTTCATCATTGTAGAACCAAATTGCCTTGAAATAGTATATTTTTCATCAAATCCAAATTAATTTTAAAAATTTCCTGTGAAATCACAATTTTCAAATTTTTCCGGGCAATGGCGGTGGTATGAAATTCAATATGGAGCCCCTTAATTATTAATTAGGTATTCAATTTCCAAAACCTTGTAAAAATAAGCTTAATAAAATGCTCAGGGGGAGGAAATAGTAAGCTTATAAAAGTGTTTCTAAAATGTTAAGCCTTGTCAAAATAAGCTTTATAAAATGTTTGAATCTTGTCAAAATAAGTGTTTTTAAAATCTTTTTAAACACTTTCTGTGCCGTCTGGGTAGTCTGCTGTGACTAAAGATAGAGATACTTTTAAGATGTGAACTTATGTGATACTTTTATTTTCATGTCAATTTTTTTTCTAATGTTTCTAAATTGATTGCATAAATATATTGATACCTTAGATTCCTTGGGTCAAATAAGCATGGATTATCTCTATCAACTAGGGGTCAGAAATGGACCCTAACTGAGTTAGAACTGACTTAAACTCGAAAAATTAATATTAAAAATTGAATTCATATCCAATGTCCTATACATATGTCCTAACTAAAGGGCGGGGTTATTGGTTATTGCCTATGGCAATCTCTTTATTCCAATTGTTTCTAGTCTCTTATTGGGATTTTTCATTCTTTAAGGTTTATTCTTCTTTTTTTTTTGTTTTGTTCTTAATTATTTTATTTTAAATTTCACAATAAAAAATATGTTCTATTATAAAAATGTGTCGTATTATTTTTAGGTGGTTTTACAGCTAAAAATCCCAGGGTATTTAAAACGGTCTCTGGTCTAGAAGAGACAGTCCCCGAGAATGTTCTCGGAGACGGTTCCGAGAAGGCTCGGAGACAGTCCCCGAGAATGTTCTCGGAGACGGTTCCGAGAAGGCTTGGAGACGGTCCCCGAGAATGATCTCGGAGACAGTTCCCGAGACCGATCTTGGAGCAATCTCGAGCACCAGCAATCGACGCTACGGTGCGGACGTAGACTGTCCCGTAGCAGTCTCCGAACGGTCTCCTAGGTGTCTCCGATATCATTTTTTGGGATCCGAGACAGGACGATACAATCTCGTTCCTAGATCTCGGAGATGGTTCCGAGACTGTTTTTTGTTTAAGGGGTTGAGTTGGCCGCCAACTTTTATCAAACTTGCCCATGTCTGTGCCAAAATTTGCTCGGCCAAATCTTGAGTGTTTCAAAGTGTAAGAAATTTACATGAGAATTTTTTTTCTATTCAGGTGTCAAAAAAGATGCCAAACCAAACCGTAAAAAACATAGTAGTGTAGCGAGAAACATCGAAATTTTGTTGGCTTTCTGCAGAAATGTTCAGAATCAACTCATCTTAAACAGGAAAAAAGTTCTGACCTGAAGAATAAACCAAAGTCGGACTTTTTCAGAAAGTTGCAAAAAATCACTTTGTGCAGTTATAAAGGCGAATCCGAAAAAACGGATTGCAGATCCGTCCTAGAAATGTCGTCAGTAATCTACCATTAACGGGTGTAAACGTTTTTTTGGTCCACCCTGTAGATTTGATAGCCATGCAGGAACGAACATACCCTGAAAATGTCAGCTTAGTTGGACAAAAAATGCAGCTTTCATAGCGATTTGAATTTGAAATTCTGATCCAAATTACTGCAATAAAAGCAAATTTTTTCTATGAATATTTTGATTGGAATAAATTTTTTTTAAAAAATAACAAATAAAGTGAATAAAATGAATATTTTTCTCTTCTATCTCGATCTGGCTGCAATTTTTTTCCATTGTCCGCTCTGAGGGACCTCACTCGTACAAAACCCTATAAAAATCAAGTGAAGGCGGCTGTGGTAGAAAACAGAAACAGCGATTAATTTTTTACAGGCCCGACTACCTACCACAGCATAACCGAGCCAGAGAAACCAGAGCCAGGCAAGCCAGCCGGTAGCGGTAGCGGCAACGGCGGTAATCGAAAACACGGCCTTTAGGAAACACGGTTGATTAGAATAGGGGTACTGAAAATAATTCTTTTTTTAATAATCTCTTGCTCGAATTTTAAAATTTTAACCAATTTCTTCAAAATCTCATTTGGTTTTAGTGCAGTGAGTTGTTATCTGTAAATTTAAGGTATTTTCAAGACAGACTGTAGAAATGCATTCACACTCCTTGTCAGTAGTGTCAGTACTGCCTTGAAATTGTAGAACCACTGTATACTGTTAATGGTGATTCATTTGGCCTTGCATGATTGCTAGAATATTTCCTATTCATTAATCATTAGTTTCAACTCCTCTCCATATATCTTATCAGTAATTGATTACCTATCACTCAATCTGTTGTCCTCTCCTTTCCTACATGTCTGTTCTAAATGCCATATATTCTTGTCAAAGGTAATTTGTCTCCATACTTAGACAACCCTTTCTGGAAAGTATCAGTGTCTGGATTGAAAAGTAAGTTTACCCCCTATAAAATAGTGCAGCTTTTCTAATCTAATATAATTTTTACTGTGTATGAACAGTTCATCTATTTGCATGTAAATATCATGTTTAGGGTCTTTTATATGTCATATTTTTATCCAAGGGCCATTTCTTTAATGATTTGATTCTTATGAAAATTTTGGAGAATGTTTAGAATTATTTAGCCTTGAAAATTTAAATAATTTACTTTTTAAATTAGGTACCCCAAGTGATGAAAAGGGAGTGTGTGAGTTGTGTGTGCAGTGGGTGTGTGTGTGTGTGTTTTGTGCATAAGGTGTGTTTGTCTGTTTGATGGGCTGGCAATGCAATGGGTGTAGGTGCAACCCACTAGTATATCAGTAAAATTCTGCATACCCACTGCTTCAAAAAATTAGTAATTTGGCATATTTTCTTCAATTTTAAATTTAAAAAATATTTAAAAAAAATTAAGTTGGATAAGTAATTGGAGTGTGAACCATGCATCTTATCATAGATAAAGTTAAAGAAAAAACAGGGAAGTTAACAAAAAAAGGGTTGGTTGGAAGAGATTGTCATAGGCCATAACCCCGCCCTTTAGTTAGGACATTTATGTATTTATCTATTTGTTTCCATTTTATTGTTTTCCATTTTTTATATAATAATTATTTATACTGTACATAATATTATATATGTCTTTGTATCTATTAAAGCATTTCATAATAATAATAAGAACATGTGCAGCAAGTTTCTAATAATTACAATGATTGATGATTTCTAGTTGATACCATTTTTTGTAGTAAAAAAAATCACAATACTTCACATTTTTAGTATTAGAAATTCATTGGAAGTAATATCATTTTGCTTTAAAAGTATACAATATTTGCATTTATTTCATTTAAAGGTCTGCATATTTCAGTGGTTTTGTGCATATATTTGCACATTTCTTGCTTTTTGACAGCATATGCAACTGCACAATTTGGGCATTTTTGGCTGCATAATATCCAAGTTCTAGATATTACACATTAGTTCTGTGTCAAATGTTTGTTGGGTGATGGTCTTAGCCAAAGACTTAGTATAGATGGACCCTCTATGTGTTTGAATCCCTGAAGCCAGTTTCTTATGGAACTTGTTTTAACACTGCAGTGCTAGGGTAAGAAAAAGTAATTATTCCAAAGTTGGGCTTTGGGTTCTTTGACTGAATTTACCTTATTGACTTAAAGACACGTTTGTACCACCAGTGGTACAAACGTGTCTGCACGGAATGGACCAGTTGGGCCACCAGTGGCCAACTGAGATCACTCATTTCAAGCCTGCTTGTACCACGGGTGGTACACTGTATCTTTGGTCCTCATAAGACCAATTTATTATGCAAAACAAAACAAATACTAGGGAAAAAAATCTGGTACTATGCAGCAACCTACCTCTAGAGCACCTGTCATAGGGGGTGGAATGCAATAAAAGTGCTGGTTGCAAGAGTGTTAAGTTTAACAAAATTTAAAACATGTCTGTTTTTACTTCCAAATCAGGTGAAGATATAATTCAGTTGGAACGTTTCTCTTGTGAGATAAGCAATCAAGTGACAGTGCAGTATTACAAACACCCTTGTGTCATCTTGACAGCTCTTGAAGTTCTGGGGTATGAAGTTGTTGCATCCACTACCGCAGGTCAGAATGAATTCTTATGGACTATGAGAAAAGAATTTCCTGAGCCGGAACCAGATGATGGTATATATAATTCTTTATTCCCTATGATAATTAAAATAATTTATGCATTCTATCTTTCATCTCTTTCTTTTATGTTAATCACTTGGAGCATGGTTTAATACATGTTGTCTTGGGTTCAAGTTCTTAAAATATAATAATAATAATAATAATAATAAATGCCCGCAGCACGGGTGTATATTTACGAGCCTAGCTCTATTTACAAACAGAAAACAAATAACATGAATATATCACATAAGAAAGGTTTAAAAACAATCAATTCACAGTTATATAAAAAAATCAAGTGAAGTTAAAAAAAAAAATCAAGTGAAGTTAAAACCAACACTGACATTTGCTGCCCTCCAGGGTGTCCCACCAAAGTTGGACCTCAAATTACTCGGCCCCTGAAAGAGTTTTTGTAAAATAAAAAATCCTAGGGCACAATGTCCTAATTATGCAGTGTTAGTCATGAATTTTTTTTATACAGGGTGGTTCAAAAGTCAGAAATTGAGGTGTCAACTTTTGATTTTTAAATGGATCGACCTGAATTTTATTTGATAATTTTACTTCTAAATGGTGTCTGAGTACTTTTTTAAACAAAAATATTACATACAGGGTGGTTTTTTTTTACCAATTTTTTTCTTAATCTCAAATAACTCAAATTTGTTTTTTGATAACAAGAATAGAATGTTTTTGTGTAATGAAAACAAGCACTTTCAATTGGCATCAATTTTTTTTCTACAGGGTGGTTCACAAGTGAAAGAATGACTTGATTTTTTTTAAAACCGAGTTTTTTAAAAAAAATATTTGGGATTAATAATTCTCGCCTAATTTTATAATTTTTTTGTTAGTAACATGGAAAAACAAAACTAAAGTGTTGTACAGGGTGTGACATAGGGTTAGTATAAAATCTCAAGATTGCCAAGTACCGTAGAAATCGTTCATAACGAACTTCAAGGGACTGGACAGATTTGTTCCTTATAGCCAATTTTCACTATAACTGATATATCGTCTATAAGGTACAAGTTCACTATATCAGATATGTATGGCTTATAGAGAACAATGTACGTTATAAGGAAACTTTGTAAGATATGAAAAATGTACATTTATATATGTACGTATGCATGTAGATACATTTTATTATTATTATCTGACCTGGTTGCAGGGTTTTCACTTTTCAGTGAAACCCTTACAATACTTTCCAATTAGGTGCTTGGTCAACACGAGCGCACCGGAAGGTATCCCTTACACACAATTGTAATCAAATTAAGAATACAAATTTTTGTCGGCACGGGAGATCGAACCCGGGACCTTCCGCATGGCAAGCGAGTGCTTAACCACTGAGCTAATCGCGCGCTCAAATTTGGTTTTAACGTCCTGACTGAGATAGATAGTCAGGACGGGGGTTTTACCCTCCATTCGCTGGGAATCGTACCAGCTACCCACATTAATTTCACCCAGCCTGGGTAGGGCCGGAAATGCCAGCCTCACGTGTTTGTATGGAACAGAATTTTCGTTGAAAAGTCTGCCCCAACCGGGAGTTGAACTCGGGAACTCTGGACTACGGGCAGTAGTCACAACCATTACGCCACGGAGGCTGGATGTAGATATGTACATACATAATCCACTAATTCAAAATCTGAAACAATACTAACTTCTAGGCGCTAATAAAATGATCTAAATTAGATAGGTCACTCATTGACAAAGTTCTGCAGAACCAAACATGTTTTCTGTTTCACTCAAGCAGCATCAACATTAATTTTGTACGTTATAACTTACTAGCGGGCTGTCGCCCGCTTTGCGGGCCGCTAGTATTTTATATTTATAATATGAGACTAGAATTCATTGTCATCTGGACTAAGTCATAGCCACAAGTTTAAAGCTTGACTTCTCTATATCATAGATTTTAAAAGATTTAGGGAGTTTTGACAAGTCAACTTTCAATCTTGTGGCGAGGTGCGATGTTAAGAAGCTCTCGAACTGCAGTACCCCCAAACAAAAAGGAAAAGAGAGTGTTTTTTCAAGTCCCTGGCTCGTACACATTGAAAATCTCTAAACATTTATAGAATAATTCTTTTCTAACTCAAATGAGTCTTGTGGAAAGTGTGACAATGGACTCTTCTGATGTGTCCTTTAAAGCGCGAAAAAAGGTAAGATGAAATGTAAACATGACAATCACGCCAAAAGTACCACATGTAGCTTGGTCATTGAATAAGTTTAGTGTACATTAAAGGGTGGAATTTAATATGTCAGGTATCAGGGTAATTCTCAGGAATATGTCCTGGTAATTTGCAAAATGAGAAGGTTCTTCTGATTTTTAAAATGCCAACCAATAAATTGTGTACCTTCGGGGTAAAATTAAATAAAACAATTTAAAAAATGTGAACATGTTTATTTCAGATTTGTTAGAGAATCCCAAAATTAACGACCATTACTAAAGCACTCAAGATCGTTCTAATATGAGTGTAACAGAAGGTATCTATGTTTGTGTCAAAGGAAGCCTATTTGCATCAGACTGTGCTGCCTTTGGTTTGACTGACAAGGAAGTAGCAGCATTGCAATCTAGATTTCCTAACCAAGGCAATTCAATTCAAGTGGTTAATGGTAGTTATATGAAAGGTAATAAAAATAACATCAGATATTATAATATCTAGACATTTTCACACTCTGGCTAGTAGCATCATCTTTTTTCATCTGGCTATCCAAGTGATAAAAATCCTCTTTCAAACCTCTCAACAACTAAAAACAAGTCACTTAACTATAAAGAAACAAAATCTACTATGTATCTTTGAATGGTAATATTGATTGAAAATTGTTGCAAATGAGTAAGATTTGAAAATCTAAATAATCCCTTCTGATGTTTTTATGGCAATGTACGTTATAATGTTTTAATCACCTAATTGGAATGGGTAACAATTCAAATTCGAACTCTTGTGAATCTGGCTATTACCGGCCCTACTCAGGCTGGGAGGGTTCTTTTGAGTAGATGGTTTGTGAGTTTTCAGCGAATGGAGGCTAAACCCTTAGTCGTGATATCATTATGCAGTTGAAAGCGACGACCCCCCCAAAAAAGTTTCAAATGTGGAATAAAGTAAATGTTAAACTAATATATTACCTTAAATTAGAGAGCCTAACACTTAATTTAAAATTATTCGAAAATAAAATTAATTGATTCTCAAATATGTAGCCATAATTTATAAAAAAATCATTCATTACTCCTCTGTTTGTTTATTCTCTTATGAAACTTCACAATATCCCTACTAGGTAGTGATTTTTGTGATAGTGTTACAGGTGCAAGCGGTTTACTAGGGGAGTGGAAAAAGAGGCAAGTATGTGGTAAAAAAAGGGGGTGGGGAGACGTGAGAGAAGAACACTTTAACCAAATCACTCTCCCAAAAACTTGTACCGTGTTTAACTTTTAACTTCTTTCCCAGCTAATCCTCTGCAAGTGATCAATGCTCTGAGTGAGTTAGGATATGAAGTGGTTGCTAGTTCTGGAAGTGAAGCAGAAACCACTTGGACCATGCGAAGAGAAGTGCCTGTAAGTTCTCTTTTAATGTTGATACAATAGATCAACAAAATCTAAACGACATGATTTACTAAATTTGTAGATAAAAAATCAGATCCATTGAATCATAATCTCTATTTTTTACCATAACAAATCAAAAATGTGGTTTTGCTTTCTTCGTACAGAAATTCATTCATAATATTTGTACTACAAGGTGTTCCTAGAACGATTAGACTTATTGGAAAAAAATGGCCAAATTACGTTTGCTTGGGTGTATCTCTATAACGTTTTAACGTAAAAACATGTTTGAATACTTTTTTTTTTGTTAGAAATTTAACGTTATACAAATAATTGTAGAGCAATATGTGCCGTAAGACGGAAGGAAAGAACGATACTGAGGAAATATCTGATGGAAAAAAGTAGGTCATTTTTATTATGGATCTTTTATTTTTAATATGACAGTTTCACAGCCTTCTTTATTTCGTAGCCATGAATCAGCAGGGCCCTGTTCCTGAAAGAATACTTTGCAATCCGCACCACGCACTCTGCAAAATTCGCGGAGTGCGGAGTTTTTTGGTTCCTGAAAGAATTTTTATTTACTCCCTAAAAAAAAGATTGCATTACAAAAGACTCCACAGAACTACATTTTTCATTTGTTTTGATTTTTTCTGTTCTTGTGATTTGTTGAAAATCTCTGAAATTATGAGAAGCCAACTTCCATGGCGCATTGAAAAATAATCCAATTGAACTAACATTGAATGCACATTGAAGAGTGAAGACAACATTCATACATACATAATGAAAGAAAAGAAAATCCAATATTTGTAAACTATACTTGTACTTATTGAAAATTTTCTTTTAATAACAAAACACATGAACTCTATCAATAAAACAATTTTCTCATCAAAATAAGTATTTTAACATCTCCAAAGTCGAAATTCTGATAAAAAGTTAAGACCGAGGAGTGAAAACTTACTCTTCAAAAAAACTATAAACTTTGCAGAAATTTACTCCGCACTCCGCAAAATTATAGCTTTGTGGAACAGAAACAAGAAAATTACTCCGCATTACAAGTCCCCAATTCGATCCGCAAAAAAACTTTGCAAAAGTATTTCAGGAACAGAAATTGGATTCGCGGAGTTAGAAGTGAAATTGGATTCGCGGAGTTAGAAGTGAAATTGGATTCCTGTTCCTGAAAGCGTGGAGTCACTCCGCGCTTTCAGGAACAGGACCCAGCTACTGTAGACACTTGTGGCCTCTGTTGTAGCTTGTCCATCCAGTAGTATGCCTCCCCTCTGATGGGCAAGAAGTGACGCATTACTTCCCATTTGGGTGCTGGGTCAACACAAGCTCACCGGAAGGTATCTCTTATAACAAACTACTGTAACCAAATTTTTAGTATACATTTTTTTTCGGCTCTGGGATTCGTACTCGGGTCCTACCGTATGGCTAGCGAGTATTTGTAGTAAACATTGTAGTTTTTATTATCCAATATCTTTCCGTTTTCGTGGGAAGTGAGAAAACACAGTTCATTTTTAAAGCCCAACTTTGCCTAGCTTTTGAGACCAAAAAAATATTTTGGCAAATAATTAATTGGTTTTGTAAATTTGATATATCACATAATTTTCAAAGTGTTAGGTATCAGTTTTGGAGCTTAAATTAAGTTCATTGGTGATGTGAGTTATTTACAAAATAAAACAAACACCTTGGTGCAAGAATATTTTGCCACAGATACTGGCAAATTTTATGAAAAGTTGTCCATATTCTAAGGAAGAGAATAAAGTATGAAAAAAAATCAGTTTACTCGCTCCTTTAAGAAATGACCAGGTAATTACCAAGATAAGTCTCGAAACTATTGATTGTTTAAGGGGGTCTTTATTAGCTACTGCTTAGCCAGCAATTATTTTAATTAAACTTCAAAGTTTGAAATCACTTATCCTTTTAAAAATATGTGCACTTTCATGTTTGCACTGTTGATTATTTTTTTGATGCAAATCACAACAACAGCGCAACAAGACCCCATTAAACAGTCAATAGTTTTGAGACTAAGTCTTGTTAGTTACCTATAATGTACCAGATTAGCTAGGAAATTTCTACAAATCGTGCATTTTATGGTAAAAGCAACAAATTTAGCACAGGTGTAGACCGATATAATATAAGAATATTTGGATATAGTATGTAGAAGAGTTTTGTCCAACAGTTTTCCGGAATTTCGACCGTGCGATTTTTGGTAGCATGTGAAACGTACCTTCCAGAACTAGCGACCTTCGTCCGCATGCGAATATTTACCCGGGTCGCTATGAAAGGTTTAGAAAAAAATCGTTGGAGTTATCTCTTTGCATGACCACTGCGATCATTAAAAAAAAAAAAAAAAAAAAAATTCAGCGCTGTACAATGAACAGTTTAGAAGAAAAAAATCCCTTAATATAAAAAACTTGAACATTTTACCTCCCAATTTTTTTCTTTTTTTCTAATGGACAGAATGGGACCAAATTTGGAGGGGGTGTCTTCCATCATATAAACAACAAGAGGTGAAAATGTGAGAGTGATTGGTTGAGTGGTTACGACGTCATGATCAGTAAAATGCGCGCAAAGCAGCACGCGTAAATTTACGGCGAAGTCCCCTTAAAGATGGTTGCATCAGTTTGTCTACTAAAAAGTTCATTTCTTTTATCCCATGCCCTGTGTGATTTGAAGTAGAGAATTTTATCTCCCAGAAAGTTAGTCTTTTCAACTTCCTTGTCTGCAATTTTTCTCTCACCTATACTTTGAGAGTTTGTAAATACTGAATATTTATACGTATTTTAACAAAACATAAAGGGCTTGCACAGTACCCTCTCTCTCTCTCACCATACTAACTAGCATAAAGAGTAGTATTGTGTTGAGTAATTATAATTCAAATAATGATCTGACGTATTGTACAGTTTTCACAAATAATCGGAATTTCCTTTGCAGGGACAAATTGAATCACACATCACATTCCTAGTATAACCCTATTTCAGTAACATCACTGTCATTTCAAATAGATTGAAAGTAAGAAAAACTGTTTATTTAATCTTTGTAGAAACTTTATACATAGTTTTCATGCAAAAACATTAATGTATTCTTGAACTTTGATACAAAAATATTTTGTTGGACTTCCATTCCAAAATGATGCGTAATTAACGACAACAAAATATCTGAAGAAATATCAGAAAAATATATACAGGTACCTACACTTGCGAACTCATAAACTGGGACAGTTGGAAATTCTCATTTTCATAGGCAAATTTGATTTTTTTTTTTGCTATCGTGTTCGGTATCATCAGAAAATAAAATTTGTATTGTTTAAATAAGGCTATTGTGAATGAATATTTTCATATTCGACCTGTCCCAGGCCAATGTCCCACAATTTACGCGCTGAGTCTGTTCATAATTTAACTAAATTTGAATTTCGCATCATAATTGTTGCGCTCTTTAACTTCCGGTGCGCTCGTGTTGACCCAGCACCTAAATGGGAAGTATTGTGTCACTTCTCGCCCATCAGAGGGGAGGCATACTACGGGATGGGTAGGCTACAACACAGACCATAAGCGTCTACAGTAGCTCCTGTTTCATTGCTACGAAATAAAAAAGGCTGTGAAACACTCATCTTTAAAAAAAAAATTCAGGAATATTTTGGAACATTTTCTACCCATCTTTCCATGAATTCTAATTGAATTAAAATTTGCTTTAACTTTTGTAAAACTACCTAAGATATGTTATTTTCTACTATGGTGATACATAAACTTAGCATAGGAGACTTATTCACAATTCAAGGAAGAGAAAAATTGAACTTTCGAAAAATGTTGAACTTTTGATTTAATATCTCACATTTTTAGATACAACCAACAGTATTTGAAGGGAAATATTCTTAACTTTCCATACATTTACACACAGTACTTTATGTCCATGGTTTCGTCAAAAATGTGCAACAATCCCAGCGACCTCTTGACCTATGGGAAAAACAGGGATTTGGCCATAACTTTTTAACAGCAAATTTTCTCACTGCAGCTTTACTTATTAGATAGTTCAAGAGGTACCGGACCTACCTTTAAAATATTTGCATCTGTTCCCTGTATAAAGAATGGCATTTCGGAATTGGGGCCCAACATTCACATTCAAAAGAATTCAAACACAACATCCACAATAATGTTTCCGTTTCTCTTTGTTTGCTTCTTGCTAGGTGCGCAGAATTCATCGTTAACTTCACCTCTTGTTGCATGCTCCTTGGCACTTTTCCTACTAAAACCTAATGATATCCGTCCGTTTACTAATCTTACCCAAACTCCTCTACTAATATTTGCAGAGAGATCTATTATCATTATCCAATCATTCAACGCTGATATCCTGCTGTTCACTTTCTGTAGTCTGCTTTATTACCAACCTATCTCAGCATTTCACTATAATACCTTTTCTTTCTTTCCTTTAGAAGTGACCATATAAGTTAGAGGTTTTCAAAAGGTAGCTTTTATAAAATGACACCTTCAATTCAAGGAAAGTGTCTAATTTTCATGATAATTTAAAGCATTTTTTATTACATGACTTTTCAAATAGTATCTATACATAATAAATATGTATCAATTGTATCATGTATATACTGTATATATTTTACTTTTTAAAGAGTTATACTTTCTGTCCCATCAATTGATTTTTAATTTTAAACCGAAAATGTATATAATTTAGTTTTTTGTATTTTCGTGTTCATTGGTAGGTGTAAATTTTATTCTCTTGATTTTTTCTTTTTTTATAAATCTCATTGCCAGAAATTTTATGATCAAATCTTTTAAGTCAAAATAGTATAGGTATTGTATATCATACTTATTTTATGTATTTAATTTTTTAATCACATTGAATCATAAAAATTGATTATTGTTTTTAATGAAATCATTAATAAATAATAATATATAAATTTCACGTTAAGTAATAAAAAATCGTTATTTTTAAATTGAAATAATTTTATCATATTTCACAGTACGTTTTATTTTTGAAACTGATGTAAGCGAAATCGTCTTTCATTTAAGAAAAGTGTTCAAAATATTAATTTACTCGTGAAATTTTCAGTTTCCATAACTATAATTTTAATTTGATAGTAATTTATGTACAGCTCATAAATAAAAAATAAAAAAATACTTTCGATTTCTAATATCAGAAATTTTAGGAAGTAAAATATAACGAGTAAAATTATTGAATCTTATGAATGCATTTACAATACAATGAGCAAATAAAAAGTATTACATACATCAACCTTGTATCAAGCACATTTGCTGTATAAAATCAAGGAAAGTTTTCATCATTTTACCCATTTAGTTTTGTTTAATTTTTACTATTAAAACTAATAACTTTAACTATTAAAGGTGGTTCATTATTTATAGGGTGGTCACTTCTACTTCCATTTTCTACTTCAACCTCTTTTCTGCCTCTGGTTCAGACCGCCTGTAGCTCCGCTCTAAATGTAATAAAAGTGTTGTATGGGACTCTGTTTATGTGTCAGTTTACTGAGGTAAGTTTTCATCAAGTGTTGACTTAACTTGGTCCAAAGCATTGCTGCACGAGTTTATTTAATTCAAGTAATATTTTTCCTTCTTTTTGAAACCTTTGATCATATAAAAATAGCATTACATCTTTTGTGTTTCTTTGTCCTTTTAGCATGTAAATCTCGTGTTTTCTTTTGTTTATTTTTCAAGTCGGGAGGTGTTGTTATGACATAGTACACCCTTGCTCTAGCTCTTGACTCTAGAACAATACAAAACCTGGTTAATAGTGTAAGTTTATCTTGGTTTTTATTTAATTTTTGCATGCATACTTTTTTTTTAATTTAAAATTTCGGATATTTTTCCCCCTTTCTGGGTTGACACGTCAATTATATTAAAATTAAAACTTCTAGGTATTCTTTACCAGCATGATAGTGAAAATTATTATAATTTTTTTTTCTTTTATTTTTTGTGTTATTAAAATCAATTTTGTGAGTAGTCCCCTTGTATAGTACAGATCACTTATATCACATTATTTTGTTTTACTTATGTTAGGTTCAGGGGGTTCATTTACTTGGGTCGGTAAAAAATCCCGGTGAAATTTTCAACGGTGAAATATTTTTTATTCCTGTTAATAAAAGCCTAAATTAGGCTTAGAACAATGAATTTTTAAAATTAAGAATATAATACGTAGAATAGAATAGAAATTACCTTGTTTATACTGCCGAGGTGAGACTGAAAAGTCCCTTTATTACAGCAGTCTAAACAAGGTCTCTTGTTTATTTTCAAATTTAAATAGACATTTTGAATCCACATTTAATATCAGGGGTGGAGCTGTAGAATGCAAAGTTCAAAGCTGCACCCTGCATTTCAGCAACTTTTTATTTTTTAGTGAAATTTTTATTAACATAGGTTCACAATATTCTTTTGTACTGTATGAAATCAAAAAATATCTTTGTTGACTTGCTGAGGCCGTAGATAAATTTTCTTAAAAGTGTTTCTTTTTTCACGTTTTTTTATTTTTTGGGTTAAATAATGGTCTTTTAGAAAGTGGCTTTTTTTGGTGGAAGTCTGTAGTAGACTATATTTTTTTATTCTTTAAAAATACGAAATAAAACTAAATGTAGAAGCATTTAGAGCAATAAAAAAGTCCATTTAACCTGCAATATTTTTCACAACAATTAACCGGTTAAATGTGTTTTCATACAAAAAGTTCAATCATTTCTAAATTTTCCCACTTTACCGGACTCTGTTGTAAAAAATCTTACTGTTTAAATTGGCCTTTTGTATCTCTCTAAATGCTTCTACATTTAGTTTTATTTTGTATTAAGTGCGCCAGACAAGATACGAGGAGGTGGTGCTAACTCGTCTCAGAATAGGTCACACAAGACTAACCCACTCTTTCATCTTTACCAAGACCCCTCGTCCTGTGTGTACCTGCGGTGATCCGCTGTCTATTTGCCACATCGTAAACGAATGTCACAATTACAATTCAATCTGCCAATCATATATTATGACCCAAAACCTTCTCTACTGAACTCTACCAGTGAAGTGGACTCACTTATGAATTTTTTAAGAAGTATCAACCTCCTTCACCTTATGTAGACTTTTGAGGATCGGCACGAACGACCATTCAATAATTGGTTAAAGTGCCCAACAGGAAAAAAAAAAAACATAAAAAAGATAGGTTACTTCAGACTTTCACCCCAGAAAAGCCATTTTTTGAAAGACCACAATATCTCACACAAAATATGACGTCAAAAAAAAAAAAATCACTGTTACGAAAAAAATTCTACGGACCTAATGAAATGCCAACCAGAATACTTTTTGGTTTCATACAGTGTAAAATAATATTGTGAACCTATTTAAATAAGAATTGCACTAAAAAATTAGATTGTTGCTGAAATACGGGTGTAACAGTTTTGAACTTTGCACCCTACCAGCTTCGCCCCTGATAAGGATTTTTTATTTGAAAAATTCATTATTCTCAGCCTAATTTAGGCTTTCACTGACAGGAGTAAAAAATATGGCCTAAAGGCCAGAAGGGCCTGTCGGGGCCGAAAATAATTATGCCCTCAAGGGGCCACAGGGCACTTCCTATCCTTAGAACTTTTTAGAAACATACTGTACTATCTCCATCTACATACAATAAGTCCCCGCAATTACCTTGAAAACGACCTGTAAAATATAAAAGGTATTATGAGCTGATTTCAATGGAAGGAAAGAACATTAAGCGCGTAAGTCCATGACATGTGGTTAAAAAAATAGGACTTGGTTTTATTTAATAATCAATCAATTTAAAAACACATAAATTCATCATAATATAATATTTAATTAGTCATCGAGTGTAGGTACTAGCGCTAGTCTAGAAATCGAGGAGATGAATCATAACAAATACATTGATTTTTCCTTGAAATTTTAACCACATGACTGTGGTAGTTAGCACCAAATCAACTTACTACTGGATTAAGGGTAGATGTCAGTGGCGGCTCGTCGGGTGAAGACACTGAAGACATTTTCACCTAATTTTGAACAGTGAAAACACTACTCATAATCCCTTGAACATGGCACAATTGATCCAACTCAAGAAAAAAAAAAAAAAAAAAAAGAGTAAGCTTTGTGTAAAATAGATCAATGCTGCTTAACATTTCATGTTACTTTCCAAGGAGAACACCAAATGTGAAGACAATTCGAAATTGTCTTCAGTTGTCCTTGAATCAACCAATCAGAGTTGAGTATTTCCAAGTAGGTATCATGAAATATTAGGCAAGAACTATATCTATGTAATATGCTACTGAGGACAGTCTTCAGTTGCATTCAGTTTACATTATCTACACGACCTCATACGAAATGTCACGAAGCCACATACCATGCGCGATGTCACGTGTTTTTGATATTAACATTGTTGCCAGTAGCATTATGCCAGACCTAGGAAACCAGTCAATGATTTAGCCTCCCATATCTAGCACAATCTTGTAATATTAAAAAAAAAAAAAAAAAAAAAATAATAGTAATAACGTAGGCGTTAGGAAAGCAGGATTTTGTGTCAGGAATTTTGGATATTATTTCTCATTTTTTGGGTTCTAGTTTTATACATAGTTCCTAAACGATAGCTGATACCAATAAATTTTAACTACTTAATATGTATCTTGTCAACTATAGTGTTAAAAAGGACATCTCGATTGAAGTCAAATCTCGGAAATAATTATTTAATGTAGGTACCGAAATTGAGCCAAATAAGATAATCTTTTATCTAGTTGTTCCAAGAAGTTTTTAAATAGGGACAATTTTGGTCCTGTTTAAGATCCTGACTATGAAACCACTTTATAAAAAAAAATCATGAAATTAGACGTTTTGAAATGAAATTCTCAAAAGAAAATTCTGTTCAGGCGGTGTAGTATTATTTTTTTAAATAAATAAATACGTCTTACATGATTTGAGGGATTTCTTTAAATTTAAAATATAGCTCTTGAAGTTTGTAGAAATTTAGCTATGAAATTAACTTGGCAACATTGTATCTCTTATCTTTAGAATGTAAACAAAACTTGTAGCGCACTTTTTAAATTTTATTAGATTATTTTCAAATCTTTTCAACGGTAATCAAGTGACTTTTAATTGGTGTAACTAGTTAATAAAGTTATTTCCCAGTACATATTTGATACAGGATAGAAACATTATTCCTACCTGATCTGACCTGTGCTTTTCATAATAAGTTGAATATGAAGTAGCTATGTACTTCTTTCAGTGTCAGAAATAACATTATAATTATGCAGGTTGCAGGTAGCTAAGCACACAGCTTCCAGTGAAGTACTTAAAATTATAAGGCAATATCTGTGTTTTTCATAAATAGTCATTTAAACATCAATGGTAACACAAATTTAAGCTGATTTTATATTTGTAGTAAGTATGTTTTCTTAGATTTATTTTGTAATCTGGTGGTGGATTTTCTTCCAGTTTTGGATTGTAATTTTTAGTCTTCAACTAACTTTCTTTCCTTCCCAGTTCTAACCCCTCTTTAAAATGTTGTACCTACCTATCTACTGAGGTATAATCCTAATATTTTTATTTTAATTCCTTTTTACCAACTTTTAGTTAATATTTTTTATTAAGATGAATAAATATTTTTTATTAAGATGAATAATTAATAACAATATTTCAAAGAAACAATGAGATTCCCACAAAATCATGGGGTTCAAACATTGAAAGTAACCCCATTCAGATTAAGAAGTAATGAGGATAAGAAAATATTATGATTACTGGATGTCCAATTTCTCCAATTACTATAACCACCACTAAAAAAGTAAAGCAAATGCCTGCCCCACAGCCATACAGTTCAAGCCTGAATGGTTTATGAAAAATGAATGGCTGTGAACCAGCTCAAGTGTTGATAAATTGTTCTGCTGGCCTTGTTTATTTATTAGGTACCAAGTGTTCTCCAAAAAAAGTACCTATAAAAACTTATATGATGCAAAACTGGTATGAGAGAAAATCATGCTCTGCAGGGAAACAGCCATAACTTACAATGGGCTGTGTTTATGAGACCATAAGAACTAAGATCTGATAAATTAATAATTTTATTTTTTCAATACTTCTGGGTATAATTTGTCTTCACCTAGTCTTGAAGTCAGGAGCCGCCACTGGTAGATGTAAGTTATATTCGGGGAGTTTAATTAGTCATTATTACCAACTCAATATGAAAGACCAAGTTTATTAAAGTTGTATTAAACAATGAAACCATTGATAAGAGGATACTACTTTCTCTCAGGACCTGTTGTAAATTCCTACATGTCCATTTATAATTTAATCCTCTTTCTTTCAAGATTAAGTGTTATTTTTTTTTTAAATAATAATAGTAAAAAGTTCAATTTTTTTGCATCAACTTAGAAAAATAAAGATTAGTTTCCCTAAGGTCGGCCAAGGTAGTCATCGTGGCCAAGTGAGTTAGCGTACGAGGCATTCCACGCATGGTGGTGACCTGGGTTCGATACCCAGCGGGGCAGGATTTTTTTCTGCTCTGTACTTGGATGTTCGGGGTTCACTCATACCTCATCGTGAGGAAAAATAAGTAGGTACTTTTATGAGTAACGACCAGTGGCGACATTACCAGAGTATAAAGAAATTAATGTAAAGTGTAGGAGGCTCTTAGTTATGCTGCGCTACCCACAAAAATGTGAAGAGGCCTTGTGCTTCACAACAAATAAATCGTACTTCAACTTTTAACTTACTTTCCCAAAGTTCACTGCACAAACAGAATGTTATGAAGCCTGAAAACTCCTTATTTATAACAATAAAAGACTAAAGAAAACTTACCCTTCCGATCTCTTTCTGAATTAGGGCTTCACAGCTTTTTACATGACGGTCTCACAGTGATTCACTGTGTGGGGGTCGTGTACAGAGATGTGAAACCACCAGCAAGCATGTTATTGCTAAACTAATAGAGTGTTGTCATTGAACAGCTTCTCCCTCATGATGCCATTTTCACCTACATCAAATTTACTTATTACAAATTATATTGGTAATTTAATTTATTTGTAGATTGTAAAAAAAAACAAGCCTGAAAAACGTGATTCAAGAAGTATAATTATAATAATCTAATAATTCTTGTAAAAAATAGCGCAAAGTATCAAAAGGTTAGAGCGCTTTTCATTCTATTTTAACATTAATTTCATCTAACGGTTGTTACAAAATTTACGCCTACTATCTTACTTCGTCACCTCTTTCGTCTCGTGTTTTGTCCTTTAGTTCAACCTGTGTGTCTTTCTTGTGCATTGTCCCCAGCTTTTAATCAATATTTGAGCGCTAGCCGACCGTCTGAAAGTTTGATCTCAGAACTCACCTTAGTTCATTTTGGCACAAAACATTTCACCACAATAGACCTAGTGGTATCTTCCATCCCTTGCGGGACTTCTCTCTAGCGACTTATCTACTGTACAGGTCACTTTGAATACTGAGGAGATGAGCCAGGATTGTCAGGATGGCTGTTGCCAGGCTCAGCCACCCTCGGGTGTAGTGCAGACTCTGTCCGAGCTGGAATTCGAGCGGGGCATCTGGTCCGCAGGTGAGTCAACAAAGCTCTTCTCCCGACTATTTTAAAAAGATCCATTTTAGCAAGCTTGTTTGTTTGGTTTCAACAAACGAAATGTCAGTGTTCCAAACAGCTTTAAAATTTAAAAGCTGCCCATAACGGCGCGTATATGCTCCCTAAAACGAGACCGTTTTATAACAGTTGAAACGCAAACATTCTATATTACCATGCAAAATTTCAGCTTTCTAGGTATTCGGGAAATGCCTCATAATTTTGATGATCTGTCAGTCAGTCAGTTAAAAAATTGCAAATTTTAAAATTGACCAACTCACTCTGAAAGTTATTTGCATTGACTCTTGAAGTTTTCAGTGTGTTTTAATGCTATACGAGGTCTGTTCAAAAAGTTCCCGAAATCATTTAATTGCTCCTACTCAGTAGATGCCACAGACTTCCACCAGGATGCCACAGACTTCTCATTTATTTGAGTATATGACCACATAATAATGAGACTCTGAGGGTTAGGTATGAAAATGCTTTAACACGTATGAGACGGGTCCTATTTTCTATAGTTTGTACGCTGGGACGGCTTCAAATTAGGGTATGTGTTCCAAATATGACAACAACAAAAAAAAATTGGGACGGGCGAATACAAAAATATATTAAAAATTGCATTATCTGTGCCCACCGGTGGGCACGCCGTCTCATAAGTGTTAAGCATCAACCTTGCCTGGTGTTTACCTTCCACTAAAGCGTATTATTATTATTCCCAGCTCTGTTCAACGAGCCGGCGCGTCTGACTAGACTGCTGGACTCTGGCACGGACCCCAGCACGCCTGATGCTGCAGGCTACACCGCCCTGCACTACGCGGCTCGTGCTAACCATGCGCCCATCTGTCGCGAGCTGCTGGGGCGGGGGGCGCGTGTGGACGCGGTGACACGCGCCGGTCTAGCCACGCCCCTGCACCGTGCCGCCACCGCGGGTGAGATGAGAAGATTTTTTATTTTACTTGAATGTTCAATTAATTTGAGCTGCATGCGTACGATAATAATAATGATCTTTATTTTTTTATCTTTTGTATATACATTTTTTTGTTCCCATGAAGTACTAGTGTACTTTTCGGGAATATGTTAGTGTTATGTTTTAAAAATATTAAATGTTAAAATCACTTGTAAAATCCTGTGTGTTGGCAAGTTTTTATTACTTCCGAGAAATTTCTAATATTAGAAATCGGAAGTATTGTGTTCGTTTCTGTAAAAAAAATATATATTTTCTTTTGCTCCGATTGCCATTTTTTCCACATATTTCTAGACGTTTCATAACCTCCTGAGCAACTTTGGTTTTGTGTTTGTCTGTCGGTCTGTTAAAAATATTCCTTGTAACGAGCAAATCTCGGAAACTACTGAACAAATTTTGATGAAATTTTGTACAGATATAGGAAAAGTTCTGTAGATGGTCTCATTTTAAATTCATTAAATTAGTACTAGCGGTTCTGGGTGAAAGAGACCATGCGCCTGACCACTAACTTTTTACATAAACGCTTATATCTCGTGAACAGTACACCCGATTTTGATGAAATTTTGTGTGTGTAATTGTGTATGCATATTATTGTTTTACATAGGTTATTTATATTTATTTTTTAATTAATTATAATTTGACTCTGATATTTAAGAAAATCCGAAATTTTGGACAAAAAAGTCAAAAATAAGGACTTGACGATACAGAGATTTTTGTGGAATCTAGAATGTAGGAAAAATAGTATTATACCATATAAAACAAATTTGAAAAAAATCGGTTCAGTCGTTTGGGAGATACAAGTAATTTTGTATAAAATCTCAAAATTGGCACGTGTTTACAATGTGAAACAATGGGGAAAAAGTATTGTGTCCATAATTATTGGCAGTGTTTTTTGATGTTTGATGCAATAGATTTTTTTTCTCCCCCAGTAAATTTTATTTCCAATTTAATTGTCTAAGTTTATGTGAGAAAGTATGAATTTATTCCTCACATAAACTAAGAAAAACTGTAAATGAAAATACTTTAATAATAATAATAATCGGTAGGTTATTATTATTTTAAACCTAAAATTTAAGATGGTTTTTAGAATAACAAATAGTGTTGTTAACCTCTGAGTTTTTTTAGTAACTGAGGAAAACTCATAGAGAGGTCTAAATCATCATGTTGGGAGTTAAAATTAGCTATTGCCATGTCTATTGCAGATTGTATTTTTACATTGTTTAACTTGAACTTGAAAGAAAATAACTTGCTTTTACAGGGCACGAGAGTATTGTATCTCTGCTTTTGGACAGTGGAGCTGACGCAACCCTCAAAGATGCTGATGGACTCACAGCACTAGATCGTTCCAGAAAAGAAGGCCACGAGAAAGTCAGTCAACTTATTCTGGACAAGTGGCCACAGCTAGAGTGCAAATAAAATGTCCGTCCTTAGATATTTTTACATTTTTTACTTAATAAATATAACTTACTATATCATGTAGGTATATCTAGAGGGGATTGATTATTATTAATTTAATCAGAAGAAAAAAAAAAAAATTGTTTTCCATTCCAATTTCATCGTTGGTAATTTCTCTTTTATTAATAAAATTAATTCACTGAAATAACATGAACTTTTGTGTTGCTAATATATCCAATTCGTAGATTTTACAACAAACACAAAAAGCATTTCGGGGCAGTTTATTTATTTAAAGAAATTGATCTTAGAGGTATACAGATTGTCCCTTTATAAACGAGACATTGAAATGTCTTGCGAATTAATAGAGATTTACTCGTGTTTTCGGTGGTTTTCCTTACTTTTTGATTTTTGGGCTAGGTGAAAGAGATTGCCATAGGCAATAACCCCGCCCTTTACTTAGGACATATGTATATATTTTGTTTATTTTTTTTGCCTCAGCCCTACATACGGTTTAATCACGAAAAGAAATCACGCTATTCAGCAAGATTCATGATTCTATCTGTGTGCTAAAATCAAAACTGATAGCCCTCAAATCTATCCAAAAGTAGAACTTTGTTGTATCAATTATTACTTAAAACTTGACAGTACTAGTAATTTATTGCTAGATTATTTACTATCTATTATTATAAATCATGACAGTTATATTTTATTCTATCTATTGATCATTTTATTATTTTATTCAATGACAGTTTTTGTTCAGTGACAATGTTCATGTTATAAAATCTGACATCTATTTGACATTGATCAACATTTTCATTTATTTTAAAACACCTAATAATTTAAACTATTATGTACCTACTTTTCATGTTTTATTATTTACTTCTTTATCTGTATTTTTCCTTTGAAATTCTTTTTATATTAATATTAGTATTAAGACTAGGGTCACTCACTTTGTAAAACTGGGTATCTCCTGTTAACTTATTAAATAAATAAATTAATTAATCAAAAATCCATCTGGCCATACTCCGACATCATAAATATTGGCGAAATCAGATGACAATACTTTTTTTTAAGCTTTATTAGGAGGACAAAGTACAATGGTAACAGTATAAAATTAAGAAGAAAAAAAAAACAAACAAACAAATGACAAAATAAAGAAAATAACAACAGTGTCCTACCTAAAAGGCGGGGTTATTGCCTGTGGCAATCTCTTCCACCCAACCCTTTGAAAAGAAAAGAACTTCAACATGAAAAGAACTATAGTACTCTTGATGTTTGGTTTTTAGTTTGGGAACCTTCAGGTGTGTACAATGTACATGCTGGAGGCACCGAACTAGTAACAATATTTTTGATGACTTGAGAAGTCACAGTCGGGGAAAAACGGGTGAAGACTAGGGCTGAGGTCATGACACGGGATTCCCTGGCCACAATCATGGACGTGGAAGATGAATTGGTGGTGGGGATGGCTTTAGTTCCCATCATAGGTTTTTTATTCTTACCACCGCGTTTCCGACGAGTAGCAGTTCTCCACTGAGAATCAGACGCGTCCCCGGGGCCCGTGAAGGGAACGCCTCCATCACTGCGCTGACGTGGAGGTGCATCGGAGAGTACGGCAGGGGTAGCAGAGCCGCCGGCGGGACTATACACACGCGCCGCCTCGGTTCCACTGCTGCGAGAAGATTGACATGAGCTGACACGAACCGTGGTACTCTGGACTTGAAAACTAACAGCAGAGCTATAGGATGCCTTGTGACCTTGCGTAGCTGTGATATCAGTAATAGAGTCATTAGATAGAACTTTCTGCATCTTGAGTTCCATGGTGCATAATTTTTCCTTGATAAAGTTCAACTCGTTCTTAAGTTGAATGTTGTCTTCAACGAGTTTCTGCTGTGCAGACTGCAAAGTTGTAACAGACTCATTAAGAACATCACTTTTTAGTTAACACGTTGATCGCCAACGCTGGAGAGTTGCATTTCCTCAGGGGCTCAAATGACACTCCTATGTCAAGTGAATGCACCTGACGGGGCCGTACGAGATAATCATGTCAGGTGAATTCACCTGACGGGGCCGTATGGGATAATTATGTCAGGTGAATATGCCTGACGGGGCCTGCTGGGAAAGGTTAGTGTTAGGTGAATTCACCTGACGTGGCGATCAACGTGTTAAAGATATCCCCTAAAAATACACTACGTGTGCAAAAGACGCCAAGAAAATTAGAATCCTTCAAATATAGGTAGTCACCTTAAAAACAATTGCCTAAAAATGAACTGATATCAAATGAATGCCAAGTTTTCCTAAACTGGAAATCATTTGCCCAGAAAGGAGTCTCAGAAATCAAACTGAGGATTGGACATGACATTTCCCATTATTCTGCTATTTACCAACGCTAAAAGTTAACATTAAAAATCTTGGCAAGTTCATAGCATTTT
Source organism: Bactericera cockerelli (assembly GCA_024516035.1). Lineage (NCBI taxonomy): Eukaryota > Metazoa > Arthropoda > Insecta > Hemiptera > Triozidae > Bactericera > Bactericera cockerelli. The sequence goes on from JAMCCL010000268.1 coordinate 34,719, forward strand.
TTTAATTTTTGAGGTATTTGTTTTATGGTAATTATATTTGAAGGATTCTAATTTTCTTGGCCTCTTTTACACACGAAGTGTATTTTTGGGGTATATGAGGTGTTTGTTGTTGTTGTTGTTGTAGCCAGCTTGGCTACAGCTGGAGGAGTCAGTGATGGTCTCCAGCCAACTTTATTTCAAAGTTGGCTCGTCCTGAGCCACATATTTCTATGTGCGATCAACCATCATGAGGACTTGGACTTTTCTTTATAAGCCATTAAACCCTTAGGAAACTGCAAGCTAGCCTGGCTCGTAAGGGTTGGCTAGTCTGTTCTCTGTTTATAGTCCTCTAGCGGGACACTGGTCTTCTCCCTGTTTAACGTCCCCCAGTCAGACTAGGGGTATATGAGGTTAATTTTGGTTGGTTACAGTTTTTGTAATTTTCTATAACTTCACACGAGCACCAAGGTTTATCCTTGAAAATATTGGTGGCTTAAACTTTTTTCTTTCTCATCATCTCTATTTTTTGGTACAATATTTCTTAATTATTGTACCTTTATTTTTTTCCTTTAAGCTTAATATACCTGGTTTCTTCTTTCTAGTTGTTTTTGGTACATGGTTTGCCTATCCTGCCATTGGGTTATGGATATAAAGTGATAGTTAATAGTCCTCAAGTACTATTTATGGGGGGAATCGGTTCTGGGCTTAGGTATTATTTATTTTCGGCAAAATATTACCAAAGTTGGTATCGAACTTGCGGCCTAGTGGTTCGAAAACGCGTTACAAAACAAGTAATTGAAAAGAAAATAAACTAGAGTGCAACCACAACACTTTCCTTATCACTTGAAGAGAAGTCAGTTAGACATCTAATTTAGTTATTTCCTGTTTATGCCTATCAAGATTTGCATGCAAAATACTGACGAAAAGAAATGAATTCCTAAGTCTTTGACAAATCGTCTTGTGCACCCGAATGCAAAAAAATGGAACAACCATATTCTTTAGAATAAAATACAAAAAAAAATCAACTAAAAAGACTTTCTAACTTCAGAGATAGAATAAATTTAAAATGGGTAAATCTTCCATAAGAACCCATGTTAATTTCGAAATTTCACGTGAAAAATTCTTCACGAAAAATGGCCGCCAAGTTGAAGGCCTGCCTCAGATCTCAGCACATAAATTTAGATATCTATCTTGTTAATCTATGGAGAAATGACTGTTCAGTGGATCCGACACAAGGGCCGAATGGTGCAATAGTTTTTGCGGGATCTATTGGGCTGCGCTCAAGTGGTAATAAAGTCAACTAAAGATAAAATAATTGTTTTGTTTCTTTTTTCTTTTACTGAAAACTGAAAAGAACTGAATTCTGAAATCACTGATCAACTTTGTGAAATTTATTTGCTTTCCTCAACTTTCCTGGGTTTTTGAGTTTTATCCTTATATCAGAGAACCATCGACATGTATACCAACAGAAGTAAAAAAAAAACAATTTTTTTTCATCATAAATTTTTACATCGTATTTTTTACGTATTTTGTCCGTTTTATTCTTTCACATATAAAAGACGAATGATTATTGTCAATTGGAATTTGATGCGTAAGTCATTTTTGGTAAGAGGATTTTTTTGTTAAGAAGAATTTTGTAGTTATATAGGGTTAGGTAAAGTAACGAGGTGAAATTGCACGATAGATCACTGACTTCAGTTTGTTGGGTAGGATGGTTGGGTGAGGGGCTTAGGTTAGGTTGAAATTAGTGCAGGTGGTTAGGCCGGGTCGCGCAGCGACCCGGTCTAACCCTGCACTAATTTCAACCTAACCTAAGCCCCTCACCCAAGCTATCCTAGCCGGCTAACGAAACACAACATTTAGACTGACAACCATTTGTTGGGTAGGATGGTTGGGTGAGGGGCTTAGGTTAGGTTGAAATTAGTGCAGGTGGTTAAACTATTATGCAGGGTGGTCTAACCCTGCATAATAGTTTATCACAAAAGCGAAAATAAATAATAAAAAAACGTCCTGGGTAGGGATCGAACCCGCGGACGTCTAAGCATCATGACGCATGGAGGCCATGGATCATTCCTGAAAACTACGCCAGCGCTGCAGTGGAACTTTTATGCAACATAATTATCACAGATCCCGCAAAAACTATTGCACCATTCGGCCCTTGTGTCGGATCCCTGTTCAGTTCGAGATTGGTGTCATTCTGTCATTTATCATTTTATGATCTCAGTATTCTCAGTGCGGTGACTCCATAGATTGATAACTTTTGTGATAAGGGAGATTACGTTGATAACAGTTATATCTAACCAAATTGTATCATAGTGGTGATAACCATTTATTTCTAATTCTTTAAACTCAGTGTGCCTTGAGGTTTTGAATCAAACTGATTGGAGCAGTGGAACAGTAAGTTTTGTTGCAATTTTCATTTATTTTTTTATAATGATATAGCCTTTTACTAACCATTTTTCTTCTTATTAAATTGGTGGAGTTATAATCAATTTATTTCACTGATCTGATTGTATTGAAATGTACTGTTGGCATCTCAAAGCTGTCTTGTCAGATATGTTTTTCCTCAAGAATTCATCATTATAATGGTCAATGGTACATGCAATCATGAAGGTACAGCAGTCATGTCAGTATGAGAATAAAAGGAACAAGAAAGTAGATAAGTGTACTGGGTTGCAAAGATGGTGCTGGGATGTATGTTTGAAATGTTTTTTTTTTTTTTTTTTTTTTTTTTTTTTTAATGCAATAGAAATTGTTCATAATGAACTTCAAGGGACCGGACAGACTTGTTCCTTATAGCCAATTTTCACTAAAACTGATATATTGTCTATAAGGTACAAGTTCACTATATCCGATATGTATCACTTATAGAGAATAATGTAGGCACATTAACAGGAAACTTTGTAATATATGAAAAATATACATTTATGTATGTATTTATGCAGATACAGGTACATCACAGATAATCCACTAATTCAAAATCTGAAACAATACTAACTTCTAGGTGCTAATAAAACAAGTTTATATCTATGCTGAACTAACATATTTATAAACTTATATCTATGTTAGTTATCTTTGCTAGTAGGTATTAGGTACCTATTATTTCTATCAAAGAGAATAGGTACCTAATACCTGAAACTAAAGAGACCATTACCCTTGGGTAGTGGCTTGAAAAAAAACTAACTAAATAAAGATCTCTTATTCCAGATGTGCCTTAATTTGAAATCATACCCAGCTTTTGGTTTTTGATAAAATCATCAATAGCAAGTTTCATCAATCTGTTACGTAAACAGTTTTGCAATTTCTTGTATGATGGGCAAAGTCAAAGGTGTTGTATTGACAATGGTCAACTTCCCTCTATACACAATTCAAATGGTGACAAGTCATCATGTGCTGGTAGGGGGAGGAGGAGGTTCTGCCAAGACTGGAGTTACAAATGGATTTGTAAGTATTTTTGCTTTCTATCAAACAACATTTGTGAAATATATAAATAGAATTTTCATCATAATTAATACAGAGGTAGGTACCTGAGACTTTTTAGTCCATATGCACCCAAATACTGATTTATTGAGTATGATTTTTTGACATTTTCATGTCTTTGCTCTGGCACATAACCAAAATTATGTGACGAAATTATGTAACGATATTATGTAACGAAATATCGAATTGTAAAGGGAGAGAAGTCTTCTAATATCGGATATCAATATTATGGTTTTCGATATTATCGATATACCTAATATCGATATTTTCGTTTCGATATTGCAAACCCTAAGAGAAGAGGGAAAGTGTGTGTCATGCGCACAATACGAAATTTGGTCAGTTGGGTTTTGGACCTTGAATAGTAAAGATGAAAATGTCGAAATGGTTGCAGACTCGTATGCAAGCGTTTTTTTATCTATTTTATGTATCTAGGGGTACTAGAGTTAAAAATATTATCAGTGTGCTGGTGAAAGTGATAAATTGAAGATTTCAAGTTAGGTATTGTACTATGTATTTTTGTTTGTTGCACTGAATCCAATGGAACCATTATCTTTGACCTACAACAGGCTAAAAACATTTTTGTTTAAGTCCTGAAAGCTCAAAAAGTTACTTGGTATAGCTGACTAGCCCTATAATGAGACTCTAATTTATTCTTTTGGGCTGAGACTCTAATTGTTCCCAGGTGAAGCTGACACAGTTCCTGTAGTAAGAATCAGAGGATACAAAAATTATAAATGAATGTCCAAATTTTAAAATTAGAGCTTTTTCACTCTCAAATCTGGATATCCCAATAGAATTAGGTTAATGAAGTTCAACCTTTTTTTTATTTTCAAGCTGCTGAAGCTATTGCCCTAATAGGTATCTGTAATGAAAATTCTTGGAATCACCAAATAATGCACAAAAGGTTTTGTTCCAAATAGTTTTTGTCCCCACCCCTTAAACAAAAAACAGTCTCGGAACCATCTCCGAGATCTAGGAACGAGATTGTATCGTCCTGTCTCGGATCCCAAAAAATGATATCGGAGACACCTAGGAGACCGTTCGGAGACTGCTGCGGGACAGTCTACGTCCGCACCGTAGCGTCGATTGCTGGTGCTCGAGATTGCTCCAAGATCGGTCTCGGGAACTGTCTCCGAGATCATTCTCGGGGACCGTCTCCGAGCCTTCTCGCAACCGTCTCCGAGAACATTCTCGGGGACTGTCTCCGAGCCTTCTCGGAACCGTCTCCGAGAACATTCTCGGGGACTGTCTCTTCTAGACCACAGACCGTTTTAAATACCCTGGGAATTTTAGCTGTTAAAACCACCTAAAAATAATACGACACATTTTTATAATAGAACATTTTTTTTATTGTGAAATTTAAAATAAAATAATTAAGAACAAAACAAAAAAAAAAGAAGAATACACCTTAAAGAATGAAAAATCCCAATAAGAGACTAGAAACAATTGGAATAAAGAGATTGCCATAGGCAATAACCAATAACCCCGCCCTTTAGTTAGGACATATGTATAGGACATTGGATACGAATTCAATTTTTAATATTAATTTTTCGAGTTTAAGTCAGTTCTAACTCAGTTAGGGTCCATTTCTGACCCCTAGTTGATAGAGATAATCCATGCTTATTTGACCCAAGGAATCTAAGTTATCAATATATTTATGCAATCAATTTAGAAACATTAGAAAAAAAATTGACATGAAAATAAAAGTATCACATAAGTTCACATCTTAAAAAGTATCTCTATCTTTAGTCACAGCAGACTACCCAGACGGCCACAGAAAGTGTTTAAAAAGATTTTAAAAACACTTATTTTGACAAGATTCAAACATTTTATAAAGCTTATTTTGACAAGGCTTAACATTTTAGAAACACTTTTATAAGCTTACTATTTCCTCCCCCTGAGCATTTTATTAAGCTTATTTTTACAAGGTTTTGGAAATTGAATACCTAATTAATAATTAAGGGGCTCCATATTGAATTTCATACCACCGCCATTGCCCGGAAAAATTTGAAAATTGTGATTTCACAGGAAATTTTTAAAATTAATTTGGATTTGATGAAAAATATACTATTTCAAGGCAATTTGGTTCTACAATGATGAAAAGCTGTTGATGAAATGCTAACATTAATAAATAAGAAGACAATTTGTGTTTTTCAGTTTTATATTTTTCCATTTTCATGGTAAAAGAATTAAAAGCAAAAATATGTAACAAACAAAAACATGAAACAAACAGAATATAATACATAGAATCAGCAGATAAATTAAGCCAAGTGGACTTAATTAATCTAAATCTATTATACATATAGGTAACTAGCGGGCTGTCGCCCGCTTTGCGGGCCGAGGCATGGCCATGAAAGCAAAAAATCCTTTTTCGCCAATGGCAGGTGTTGTAGTGGGAATTTCGAAAAATCCCGTCTTATTGCACATCTAGACTATAAGACAAAGCTACCTACCAAATTTCAGCTTCCTAGGACTTACCAGTTCGGAGAAACAGTGATGAATCAGTCAGTCAGTCAGTCAGTGAGTGAAACTCTCTTATATAAGTATAGATTAAGAGAGAGATGTGCTGAAATGCCATCTTCCTGCCCAGCAGCAGGCTGCCTGAAGACAAAGAATACCAGAACAGAAGTTGAGATTATTAAAGATGAAATTAGGAAATAGAACCCAGAGAGAATTTTGACTATAATATGGCATTCATAAAAAAAGAACAGTCTTCCAGATTTTTTTTTGTTTGATTAAAGTGGGTTTAACCTCAATTGCATAGTCATATCATGACCAATGTTTTACCCTCATTTGCAGGAAACTCACAAACCTGTTACCCACATTAAGCTCACCGAGCCTGGGTTGGGCCATTTTATTCTGAATTTACTGGGAATAGTACCAGGTAGCCACATTAACCTCACCCAGCCTGATAAAGGCTGTGTATACACATGTCAGCCTCATATTTTCTAAAGAAGGAGAATTATCCGTTTCACAACAACAAAAATGAACCAAAATCTTTAGATTACGGGGAGTAGTCAAATCCTGAATAATGCAAGCTACTGTTTTAAAAATTAAAATTAATGAACACATTATAGTAAAAAATGTACTTATTACAAGTAAAAAAACTGTCTAAATTTGCAACATTTAATACTTCTTCTAAACTTACAATATTTTTTTTTTTTATGTTATAGCTGGTTCATGAAAAACCCCTGTCCTGATTTGAGATAGTGAGGATGGGAATTTCATTCTGAATTTAATGGGAACAGTACCAGATACCCACATTCACCTCACTCAGCCTGAGTAGGGCTAGATATACCAGCCTCACATCTTCGGAGAACAGATTTATTTATTTAAAATAAAAATGGGGGTTGTATACTGAATTTACTGGGAATAGTCCCAGCTACCCACATTAACCTCACTTAGCCTGATAAGGGCTAGAAATGCCTCATTTTTAAAGAGGAACAGAATTGCTGTTTGAAAGAAAAAAAACTGTGAATTGAACACAGGATCTATTGATTATGGAACAGTATAGTCAAATCTTCAATAATGTGAACCTATTAAAAAGCCTTTAGCTAGTCAGTTCTCTGTTCATAGTTGTCTAGCAAAACACTGGTCTTTTCCCTGTTTAAAATCCCCCAGTCAGACACCTGTCAAGAGTGTGATTCTGATTAAGTGGAATATCTGGAACAGGTTAATCTCCAGCATTTCCACATACATATCCTGGTTTGACTATAAAACAATGTAAAATGTAAGATATTGTTTAGATATTGCTTACCCCACTAATTGGAGTGTAAAACTCACTTATGATTAATGCATGGAAATTGGTACACTTTAGAACAGTAAACTTTTTAAAGTAGAGAAAAATTTCTTTTTAGTTACACCCTAAAACTATGATGTAGGAACTTTAGAAGAGTCAACTTGTTGGACTTTTATCAGAAATTGTTAGATATAATTATATTGTTAAATCATCAATTTGTAGTCACTTTCACTTATCCCATGTCAGGTTCAATATATTTGAGGAGGGAGGCAGCTTGAATAGGTTTCTTCAGGTTGAAGCTATGTTGGATTGGATGCACAATACATGTAAACAGGTGGAAAATATCATGTGGATTTCCTCCATAGATCATAATTATTTTAAATGCTAGGTCCAGTTTAAAAAGATATTATGTTTGCAGACATATTGACCATTACTTAAATTACTTAAAACAAGTTTTATTAAATCACTTATTTGGATGAGCAGAAGTCACTGATGCGAAATTACTTTATCTTAGGAATGAGATTACACATAATATTGACGGTAGTTTCTCAAAATACTGTATAAAATATCTTTACCTTTTATGTATTTGAGTTTTACTAATTATCTCAGGAAAACTAATTAATTTATTCAAATTGCAGAATTCACTCGATTTAGAAAATGTTTTGCAAATTTTACTTTCAATTTCCGGTGTTGCCACAGTGTTTCCGGATCTCGTTCCGAGACGGTTCCGAGAACATGTACTCGGGACGAGTTAGCTCGGATCTTGTCCCGAATTAGCTCGGGCATAGATCCGGGATAGGTTCCGAGTAAGTTGGTTAAACATTCTCCGGGAGAGTTTCAATCCATTCCCGCAGTACTCCCAGAGAAAGATGTTTCCGAGCACGCTTTTTTTACTCTCTCGTAGTACTACCAGAGAAACGTGTCTCCGAGCACTCTGTTTTTGACACTATCGTATCAATCTCCGAGACTACTATATCGGAGTTAGTAGATCAGAGACACCTTTTTGTTTAAGGGGCACGTCCTGAAAGACAATGAAAGATTATTTTTTTTGTAAACAGATTACTTTTTTTGTGAACAGATGGCTACAATGCGGTTAGGTTTTGATAGAAAAATACTATGGTTAACAACAAAAAAAACTTTTGACATTTCAAAAGTATATTGTGATGTTGTGTGATAGATACATATCCTATATCCTCAATTTCTCATCTTTAACACAGTTCAGAGTGAAATATTTCTACTTTGCAGGAACTCTTTGAACTTGGTCATGATGGTAAGCAATTCTATGTAGAGGACAGAGTAAGGCATGATACTGGGGACAATGTTGTGATGAACTGTGATGTTCATTCCAGTGGAACCAAGATCTATGTGGTAGCAGGACAAGAAAACCATAGTCAGCTTTATAAAATATTGGGCGAGTTCCAAACAGCAAATGGTAACGTCAAGTCAAATCATGATAGTGAAAATCCTGTAGATTCCACAGTAAGGAAACGGAAAGAAAATGTTAAGAAAAAAGAGGAATCAAAAAATAATTTGAAAGAAACCATTACAAAAAATAAAAATAAGGTAGATAAAGATATTCCAAGCCAAAATGGTGTTGAAAAAAAATTGAGATTTGCATTCAAAACTCTAGATAGTGTTCAGACAGTATCTTTGGGAGAGGATCCATTACAACGGGTTGTGAGAGTTAGTCGAAATCATAGTCTGATGGTGACTGGAGGCACAGACGGACACCTGACACTGTGGTCATTCCCCAAGATGGAACAGCTGCTTCACATTGAAGCTCATGGAAAAGAAGTGGATGATGTGGATTTTAGCATATCAGGAGAACAGGTGAGTGATTCATGTTCATGACTTAGACTGAATTTTTTTAGATAAAAATACAAAGAGAAACTGTGGTTCACATCTTCAATGCACTTTTTTGAGACCCAATGTGTGTAATAAAATAATTGGGTCTACCTATATACCCTATTTCATGTCTAGCTTCCCAGATAGCATGGAACCTTGCAGCGAGTGTCTGAGTCACTATCAACGTTGAAACACTCGCTGATTGAGGTAGAAAAAACATTGATGCGCTGTTTCTGTGCTATTGACAGGGCAACATTGATAGTGTGGTATTGCAGCAGTAGATGCAGTAGTGATCGAACCTTTCAAATTTGATACCTTCGATATTGTATCAGCACGGGCGATAGCAAATCAATACCTGATAGCAACACAGTCAAATTCCCTACCCTAGATTTTTTTAAATGGCGACGAAATCTTATTTTTCTTTCATAATAAAGTAAAATTTAGGTTGCATAATTATTCAATAATTTATTATTACAATAAGTGCTAGGGTATCAAGTATAACTTGAAATATCAGGTGATTACACATTACTTTCCTTTATACACCTGTGATCAGGAAAGGAAATATAAATAAATGTATTTCCTTAGGTATTGATATTTCGAAAAACCCATTTTTGAGAAATCTAAAGTTCACCTTTGAGATAGGGAGGGTGGTTATGATTCATAATGAAATTTTAAGAATAAATCAACTTCATTTTCCAATTAAAAAAATGATAAAAATTCCTGTTCAATTCAAATTTCAGATAGTCAGCATTGCAAAAGATGGCAAGGCATTTGTGTGGAATTGTAAGAACGGATCTTTGAGTAAAGAACTCACATGGAGAACTCCTGACAACATTAAATATGTGTTCAAGAGATGCAGGTACACTTTTTCATCATTCTTCCAAGCTCTTCCTTTTTACGACAAAACCTAATTTTTTTCCTAAATTCTGTTTTTGGCAAACAGCATTCTATAAATTATTAAACTTAAAAAAATTATACTTCATAAAGTTCTTGTCAGAACTTGCCCACAGAACAAAACTGAACTTGTCAGAACAAGGTACAACACTTGGCCATCCCATAGTATCCCTCCCTCTATTGGCAAGAAGTGACACAATACTTCCCGTTCAACCTTTTAGGTACTGGGTCAACATGACTACAGCAGAAAATGTCCCTTACAAACAACTGTGATCAAAAAATGATTTTTTTTTTTGGCTCAGGGAGTTCAATCCAGAATTGGTAAGCAAGCATCTTACCAATGAGCTAATTGTGTGATTCTGAATTGAATCCATTATAGTAAATAAATAAACGTGTTTCGTTGTGTTATTGTATCACAATTTTAGTGGGTAGCGCAGAATTATAGGACTTATCCATATCTTTAAAATCCCAAAATATTATTTTTGCCTATAATTCCGCCACTGGTCGCTGCTAACATGAAAGCAGCTACTCATTTTTCCTCATGAGGTATGAGTGAACTCCAAACATCCAAGTACAGAGCAGAAAAAATCCTGCCCCGCTGGGCATCGAACCCAAGTCACCGTGCGTGCAATGCGGCAATGCCTAGCGCGCAAACTCACTCGGCCACGGTGCCTACAAATTCAATTCCATCATACTCATTATTATTATTTTTATTTTTTTGGGGAGGGAAAAATTGCTCTTTCAAACGAAGCGCAGTTACGAAGGCGAATTTGAAAAAACGGTTTGCAGATCCGGGCTGAAAATATCGTCAGTAATCTAGCATTAACGGGTGTAAACGTTTTTTTGGTCAAATCAAATCAAATCAAATCAAAGTTTTTATTAATGTTTATCAATTTACACAAATTGTTAACACAAGTCAAAATAAAGTTTAAAAAAAAAGAAACATAGAGATAAGAAATAAATATGTAGAACCTAACCCAACTCAACATAATCAGCAAGAAGAAAAGGGAGAGAATACCAATTGGTATGTCATTGGGAGAAAAAAAAAAAAATCATAAGAATAATAAAAAAATAAAAAAAAATTAAAAAAATAAAAAAAATTACAAGTCTAAACCTAAATCAGAGGACAAAAACTCAGCCGAAGAATAGTATGCACTCTTTTCAAGTGCCTCAGAAGTGCTGCTTTATACTGTTTTTTCAGGCATGTCCCTTACATTTTCCGGTAATTTATTGAAAAATAATATTCCATGATGGTTTGGGCCATTCCGCGCATTATTAACTCGGTGTGCAGTGGGAACTAAATTATTCTTATTTCTAGTATTGTATGAATGGACATTATTAAAGGATTGATATTGTTCTAAATTTTGTTTTACATGCATGAGACATTGGAAAATGTAAAGTGATGGTAGGGTTAGGATTTCTAATTTAATGAATGACGGCTTAGCATGGCTGTTGAATGGAAGTCCATCTAGAGTTCGGATGGCTTTTCTTCTGCAAAACAAATAGTTTGTGACTGCTGGGTGAGTGTCCCCACAACAATAATCCATAAGAAAGGATGGAGTGGAAGAGTCCATAGTAAGCATTTTTTAGAGTTGGTATGGACACTTCACCCCGCAGCCGATACAGTAAAAACAGACGACTAGACAGTGTACTGCTTATGTAGTCAACATGTGCCCGCCAATTAAGGTGTGGGTCAACCATGAAGCCGAGAAGTTTTACATGGGGTGGATTGTCCGGAAAATTAAGGTGACGAAGAGTAAAAACAATATGGTGAGTTTTGTCATGATTCAAATGTAGACGGTTTGTATGAAACCACACCTGTGCCTGCTCAAGAACATCTTTGCCTTTAGAGAGGGCTGCCGCCTCAATATCGCTATGCACAAAGAGCGTTGAATCGTCTGCAAAAAGCATAGCATCAGCGTCCCTGAGACAAGTTCACCGGAAGATCGTTTATGTAAATCAAAAACAGCAACGGCCCGACGATCGAGCCGGTCGGTATTCCCGTGGATACAACTCTGACCTCAGATAACTGATCTCCCATTTGAACTTGCTGAGTTCTTCTCTCCAAGTATGACGTCAGAAGTTTAATACTTGCGCTATCGAACTTGTAATGTTTAAATTTATCGAGTAGGATGCTGTGGTTTAAACATTCGAAAGCGCGTGATAAATCGCACATGGTAGCATGCAGATAAGTTTTGCCATTGAATGTATTCGATATAAACTTATTAAAATAGTTCACAGCGTCTGTAGTGGATAGTGATTTCCTAAAACCAAACTGGCTTGGAGAGAATAGATGGAAATAATTCATAAATAATACGATCTGATCGGCAAGTATTTTTTCAAAGATTTTACTTAATATGGGGAGAATAGAAATAGGTCGAAAGTTAGAAGGATTGTTAATATCTCCTTTTTTATGGATGGGATGAATCAGACCATGCTTTAGGCTATCAGGGAAGACACCCTCACCAAGGCACATGTTCATGAGTTTAGTGAGCACAGGCGTGATGAGATCTTGAATCGTCAAGATGATATCCAAGTTTAACCCATGGATATCCTTGCCCTTCTTCCTAGGGAGAGAACTAATAACATCGTGGACTGTGGATTGGGTTTTTGAAGAAAAGAAAACATTTCATCTACATGATGAACATTTAGTTTTGACACAAGGGTATTTGGACTCAAGACAGAAAAGGAATATTTTTACGATATTTAAGGGGGCACACAAAAATTTTGTTAAAATCATCGGGTTTAAAGTGCTTTTTTCAGCTGATTTATTGGTTGTTATTTTTACTAAAGATATTCCACATGGTTTTTTCTTGGATTTTTTAGAATTTTTTTATAAGCTCATCGTTATTGGGGACACGTGCTTTCTTAAGGCATTTTCGGTATTGGCACGTAGTGTCCCTTCTTTTCCTAATTGCTTCTGAGGGGTCTGCTGCATATTTCACTTAGGACTTGTAGTTCTGACCTCATTTTTTAAGCTCGTCAGTGAATTTGAAATCGAGGTTTTAAAAATGTTATTAAAAAAAAATTTTTGTCTTTACGGGAAAACAAACGTGCGGCGCTGAAATGTTTTTTAGAAAAATATAAT